>JANHAO010010020.1:0-17973 GCA_026873985.1 Saraca asoca
TACAAAGGAAGAGGTTGATCTTTCCTTTGCATCTTCTTTAGTTGTGAGGTTGATTATAGCTAGTTGAAGATTGTAAAGAATTCTTAGAATATCTCTAGGTTATGAGTCTATATGAGATAAAAGAATTGTTGTATCTAGGTTAGCAAGAGCCCAGGTAAATCTTCTATATTATGTTAAGCAAGAGCCTAGTCAAAATCTTATTATATAAACTGCCTGTTTAGGAGCCTAGGTAAATTTCTGTTGTTAGTAATAAAAGTGGTCATCCAGTTGAGGATTGATCCAATAGATGTAGACTTTAACTGCGATTTTAGTTGAAGTTGAACCACTTTAAAAATCTTTGTGTCATTTACAATTCTGTACTTCTATTATTTCTGCATTCACAATTTATCTTTATTGCACAATTACATTTCTACTGCAAATTGTTTTTCTATAACAATTTTCTAGTTTAACTATTTCTCTTACACTCATATTATTCTACTATGCTGGAATTCTAGTTTAATTGTCTAATTTTAGTAATTCCAATTAAGTTCTTGATTATCTAATAAGATTCCAAAGACAATTTCTTTAAAGACTTCTGCTTTACAAATTAAAAAGAATCCAATCTATTTCAAAAGAGTATATATTTTACATTTATAAAAAAGAGTAAGATCTTTATATTTTTAGGACCAATAGTACACGTTGATCAACAAGTCACCTAGATATGCTGCATAGCAAGTTTGGCCAAATCTCAGGGAAATAATAATGGAACAATGCTGGCACCTGAGGAGAAAAGTGAGTGTTAAATGATATATTATACATTATTGGATGTTCAACTAGATAACCCTTACAGGTCGGAGCTAGGTTCTGACATAGAAAAGATAAGGATCTTTAAAGGTAGTGATGAAAGAACAATAAGAATTGGGGCAGATTTGAGAGGGGTAGATCGGGAACAGTTGATAAAGCTTTTACAAAGTTATATTAAGGTGTTAGCTTGGACACCAGCTGACATGCTAGAAATTAACCTAAGGGTAGCTTGCCATAAGCTTTTGATTGACCCAAGCATGAAGCCTATTTAGTAGAAAAAGAGAAACCACAGGCCAAAGTGACAAAAAGTAATAAAAGAAGTAGACAAGTTGCTGAAGGCTAGGTTCATTAGTGAAGTCCTGCCTAGTACGTGGTTAGCAAACGTGGTCTTGGTAAAAAAAAAAAACCACAGAAGGGTGGCAAATATGTGTAGACTTCATTGATCTTAACAAGGCTTGTCTTAAAGACTCATATCCACTCCTAAATATTGATTAACTAGTAGATAGCACTGTAGGCTTCAAAGTTTTTAGCTTTGGTGATGCATTTTTGGGGTACAATCAGTTGAGAATGTATCTTGAGAATAAGAGCAAAATGGCTTTCATCACTAATTAGGGGACATTATGTTATAAAGTTATGTCGTTCAGCTTGAAAATGCAAAAGCAACTTACCAGAAAATGATGAACATGATTTTTGTAGAACAGATTAGGAAGAATATGGAAGTCTATGTAGATGGCATGAATATTAAGTTAAAAAGCACAAAACAACATTGGAGGATCTTGAAGAGACTTTTGCAACTCTAAAGAAGTTTCAAATAAGGCTGAATTTGAAAAAAAAATGTGCATTTGGGGTAAAGGCTGGTAAGTTCTTAGGTTTCATTATCACCAAATAGGGTATCAAGACCAACCTATCTAAGTGCCAGACCATAATCAACATGAAAAGCCCAACAATGTTGAAGGAAGTGCAAATGCTTACTGGAAGGGTTGCCGCCCTCACACACTTGATATCCAAGTCAGCTAATAAACACACTCTTTTCTTTAAGTTGCTTAAAAATGTTAAAAAATTATGGACTAATGATTTTGAACAAGCTTTCCAAGAGTTAAAAAAGTATCTAGCCACACCACCTATGCTTACTCAACTAAAGTCAAGGGAAACTTTATACATCTACTTAGCCACAACGGCAGAAGCGGTAGGTTTAGTGCTCATCCGAGAAAACGAGAAGGAATAAAAGTCGATATACTTCACAAGTTACATACTGCATAGTGCTGAAGTTAGTTACCAAAAGATAGAAAAATTGGCCTTCACCTTGCTGATGGTGTCTAGGAAATTAAAACCTTATTTTTAGAGCCATCAAATTATTGTTTAAACAGGTACTCCAATTTAATAGGTTTTGGAAAAGCTTGACTTGGCAGGGTGATTAATGGCTTGGGCAGTAAAATTATCTGAGTATAGACTCATCTATAAAGCAAGGAAGGTAGTCAAAGCTCAAACATTGGCAGATTTTGCAGTTGAGTTAGCAAAAATAGGAGAGCCTGGATTGGAAGGCCCAACATGGACGTTGTACATAGATAGTTCATCAAACGGTAAAGGCAGTGGAGCATAAGTGATCTTAGAAGGGCTCACTGACTTGGTCTTAAAGTACTTATTGAAATTTGATTTTAAGGCAACAAACAACTAGGTAGAATACAAAGCACTAATAGTAAGGTTAAAATTGGCAAAAGAAGTGAGGGCATAGTTTCTGAGGGTCTTGAGCGATTCTCAATTAGTAATTGCCCAAGTTATGGGAGATTATGAAGTAAAAGAGCCAACACATTGGTAGTGGTGGCATCAATAGTGATGGTGAATAGTTGGTGATAATTAGTAATGAAGGAATTGGTAGATTAACTATTGTTTTCTTATTTTTATTATTTTTTGTCTAAATTTTGTTTGTCGGATCCTATCCTTCACCCCCAAGGATGCATAGCATTATACAACATGTTATGTATAAGAGAAAGAGAGATCGCATAAGGTTATATTGTATAGTTTATTCTCCAAATATATGACAAGATTTGATTGTATAGTTTATCCTATACTATCAGATCTTATATGATCTAATAAGCCCTAAGGATGATTGGATTACTATTAGAGACGATCAACTATTCTCTTGATAAACTTAGCCAAGTGATGTACTTGATATTGCAATATTCAATTTTCCAATTAGAGGTGTAAATGAGTTGAGCTTTAATATTTTCAAGCTAGATCATTTAATAAACAAACAAGCTCAAGTTTGACTCATTTATTAAATTGATTTCAAACTCGGCTTGTTTAGTTTATTTACCTTAATAATTTTTTTCAAAAAAATAAATTTAATTAAAATATAAATAATTTTATTGATAATTACAAAAAGATTCATATCTTCGGTTCTTAACATATTAAAATTCCATTCAAAAGTAAATGATCATTTCATCTTTAGATTCTTCATATTACTATATCTATGCAAACAATAAAATTATTTAACAAGTCCTTCTAAAAAAATTAAATACTAAATATTTAAAAGAGATCATCCAATAAAAAAAATAAGGATAATAATTATAATTATATTATGATATTTAAAAAATATGATATTATGTTTTTATCAAGATATTATATATAAAATATATAATATATATAATTATATTTTTAATTATTATTTTTTAAACAATTTGTTTGTAAACTAAACAAGTCGAATTTTAAGATTCTTAAATTCAACTTGTTTATTAATCAAACATAATTTTATATTTAAGCTCATTTATTTATTAATTGAACCAAATCAAGTTAAACTTTTATACGAATTGAATTTGAGTAGTTCACAAATAACACTGACTCATTTATATCCCTGTTTTCAACTAACAACATTTTGATAATTTTTTAAGTATCATAAAGAAATGAATTTATTTGAACCAGGTCATTGTATATGCATATACAAGTTGGTTACCATATAAAGAAATAAAGCTTAGCATGCACTTTTCCTCCTGTGGAAGCTACCAAACCTGAGGCAGAGTATGTTGTGTTCGAATTATTTTGTGAATTACCTTATTAATTGATCATTTAGTTAAATTTGAGTTATTGTATACGCCCTGATCATATTATTAAACGATTGTATTAAGTTATTGTATATTCTTAATACAACAATTAGAATTAAGAAATGGATGATTTGAATAAATTTGAATTGGATCACTAATAGAAGAATTGATAATGATCCATTTATTCATTTATAACCTAATTAAAATTTTATAAAGTGTCAGACTTAATCCAATTATTTATCCATTTAACGATGATTGTTTTTATATTATTTTATTTTATTTTATTATTTTTATTATTATTATTATTTTACCATTGTAATTATATTTGGATGTCATCATTAAAGATAATCTTTTACTATTAAAATTATAAATTATATTTTAAATTTATCATTAAAAAATAATTTTTACTATTAAATTTTAAATTATATTTTAACTCTATCATTAAGAAATAATTTTTTATTATTACAATTTTAAGTTATTTTTAAAGGTATTTTATCTATCCTACAAAATTAAAGAAATAACTGATAAATTAAGAACAAAATATTTTTTTATTGTTATACTTTCCCCTTTTTAATTCAAAGTTTTTTTACATATTACATACAATATACATATATATATATATGAAAATTAAATAAATGTGATATGAAATTATCATTTTTTTAAAATTTGAAACATCCAGAAAAAAAAGTATACCTTGTCTGAAATTGACATTTCTTTAAAAAAAATTTGAAAATTTACTAAAACAAATAATTCACTACTAATATTAAATAAAAAAATTAAAGCTAAATATATTACATAAACAAATATTAATTGACTCTTAGGAAAATTTTCAACTACAAATATTTTTACAAAAATTAAAATACTAAACATATCATTCCTTTTACCTTACAAAAGATGCTAAACATATTATATTTTTATATTATTAAAATGTTAAACTTAAATATAAATTGATAAATGGATGAATAGGTTGACTCAATATGACCTTTATTTAATAACATTAATAATGATCTAACTCATAGTAATCCAAAAACTAATATATATTTATTGACACCAAAATCCGATCAACTGATTTTAGTTCAATGACACCCCTGATTGCAAGTTAGAGGAAAGAAGAAATGGTAGGGAAGACCAGAAAAGAGGAAAAAAGAGCAATGACACCAGGAGTTTATCGTGGTTCGGCTAAAGCCAGTTTTAGCCCCTACGTCCATGTTGTTTTTCTGTTATTCACTAATGGAAAGTCTTTACAGGACCAGATTACAACAGCTGCAAAGCTTTCTTACAACAACTAGTATGCTCTCTTACTATAAGCAAAGCTTCTACCAGTAAAGCTCTATCTCTCTAAACTAGCAAAGTTTCGGCATGTATATTTTTGCTCTCCTCTTTATGATGGTCCCTCCTTTCTATTTATAGCAAGGAGGAAGGTTACAAATGTAATTCCTTGATCAGCAGAATGATTACCTTCGCCGCTCAGGGCATTAAATGCTTGCTGTTAGATAATTAATGCTGGACAAATTATTATCGGACTTCCGAGGAGCTGATGTGTAATCTCGGGGTCTGAGCTGTCAGATTTGGAGATTTATTTTGGATTGCTGACTGGGTTCTATTCGGGTGTCCGCTGGCAATAGGAGGTCGGGGGCTAAGCGAGTGGGGAGTTCCAGGTGATCTCTTCTGTCCTTGTTCAATCATTGTCCCAGAGGCAGTGGTCTTGCTCATTGAGGGTTTAGAGCCTTCTCAGTGGATCGCGCCTTCTCACCTGCGACCTAGCAAAGCGTTCATGGCTTTCGCTTGTTATCTGGAGTCCTCGTTCAGTGGCATTGGACTCTTATCTGGGCCTCAACTTTGACTAATCGCAATTTCTCCTGTACTTAGTCTAACCCAAACCTCGTATCCGAATAACACCCATAACATAAGCCCCCAACTCTCAGCTTGCTCCGCGTGCTGGGAGTTGCATTCTTGTCCTCATTTTCGGCACCAAGCTCGCCGTATGAATTCGTTTATCAGGTCATCAATGACAATCATGATCTGTATTCCTGCGGGATTTTATCATAGTAATTGTTGCAAAAATATTTCATAGGATAATCATCTATTGCAGTAAAAGATTTGGGCCAATCGGCCTTAACTGGATTTAAAGGATATATGCGACATTGCCAATCGGCCTTGTCCATTTGTGCAAAAGTCCTTCGTGTGGTAGAAGCACCGCTTGGACATGAGGTCCCGAACTGGTTCACGCAAGAATTCTATGTGGGGCAGCCACATTACTTGGATGCGAGATTATTTCTTCACCCCTAATCTGCATAAGAATTTTGTGTGGCCAACACATTACTTGGACGCAAGATCATTCCACACAAGAATTCTATGCGTGGCAGGCACATTACTTGGACACGGTTGGTGCAAAAATTCTACGCTCGTTTGCGCATTACTTGGACGTGAGATTAGTTCTTTTCTCGGACTCGCGTAAGAATTCTACATATATTTATGCATTACTTGGATGCAGGGTCGTTCCACATAAGCATTCTGTGTGGGGTAGGCACATTACTTGGATGCGGCTTGCACAAGAATTCTACACTCGTTTGCACATTACTTGGTCGTGAGATTGGTTTTTTGCCCCGGACCCGTGCAAGCTCTACGTACATTTATGCATTACTTGGACGTAGGTTCGTTCCACGTAAGCATTCTATGTGGGGCAGGCATATTACTTAGACACGGCTCACACAAGAATTCTACGCGAGATTGGATCTTCGCCCTAGACCCGTGCAAGAATTCTACGTACATTTGTGCATTACTTGGATGCAGGGTCGTTCCACTCAAGCATTCTATGCGGCACAGGCACATTACTTGGATGTGGTTCACGCAAGAATTCTATGCTCACTTGCGCATTACTTGGATGCAAGATTGGTTCTTCTCCCCGGACCCTCGCAAGAATTCTACGTACATCTATGTATTACTTGGACGTAGGGTCGTTCCACACAAGCATTATATGCAGGGCAGGTACATTACTTGGACGCGGCTCGTGCAAGAATTCTACGCTTGCTTACACATTACTTGGACGCGAGATTGGTTCTTCACCCTGAACCCCACGCAAGAATTCTACGTACATTTACGCATTACTTGGACACAGGGTCGTTCCATGCAAGCATTCTATGTAGGGCATACACATTACTTGGACGTGACTCGTGCAAGAATTCTATGCTCGTTTGAGCATTACTTGGATGCGAGATTGGTTCTTTGCCCTGGACCTTTAGTGCGCGATTGTTGATGAATCATTTGGTTCTTCAATTTGTTTTACACGTGCGACTTTTTGTTTTTCAATGACGACAGGTAATCATGGTTTTCAAACTTTAGTGCACTTTTCTGATCCATCATTTATTGGCCGTCATACTCTCTCCAGGCCGTCGGATCATTGGTAACCAGCAATCCTTCTGATCTGACAGTCGATTTATTTCTTTTATAAACTGGGGAATTCTCTCCCTTCCTCTCATTCTACCGTTCAAAATTTTCAGTCTCCATTTGCTCTCATTTCTAGTTTGCCCTATCAGCTTTAGAGTCGTCTGCTTCTACTTGTCTTCCTCCAATTTCTGGTCATGATTTAGGCTTTTCTTGTTGAGATTGTAGCCGCATTCCAATTGGACTTCCTCCTTTCGAAAACTACGGTATGTTTCCGTTCCCCTTTTTGTCTTTTATTTATCATAAGGTTCTTGGAGGTTTTCTTTGTTTGTTGGTTGATGTGAGACGGGTCTGATTGTTAGGCCTTTATTTTGGATTCCGACTTGTTTGACTTAGTGAGGTCTATCTATTAGTTGCTCCTAGGGCCTTTAGATGTTGCACCTGGGCTTTTAGAATCGCATGGCCTGGGAACCATTTTTTTTTCCTTCCGCTGGAGTCTGGGCAGTCAGTGTGGTGACTTAAGTTGCCCACGACCTACGATCTGCTAGGGTTCTTAGTCTTTACTCTCAGTGCAACTTGCTCGTAGCGGCCTAACCAGCTTTTTTACTTTATAGATGCCAGCAGGTCATGTGCGACATCATCACCTGATAGGGGAGGGCCATGAAGAACCTGAGTCAAGTCCAGATGCGAGGGTGGCATAGAGTGCTGGCGACATGACTCCCAGTGGGAGAGGAGATGTCTCAACCTTCGTGGCTTGCCGAGACCCTTCGAAGGGCCCAAGTGTTGTAGTGAGAGAACGTCATGAATGGCATAAGTTTACATTTTATGCCTCCATAATGCGATACCATGACGTTCAGCTCACTGTTCGTTCCCATCGGGTACCCAAAGGATGTAGCATTTTAGTTCTGGCAGCGAACAATTATGCCGCACATCCCCCTAAGGGTTTTATCGCTATGAGCCTTCCATATTTTACAGCAGGATTTAGATTCCCGATCCCTCCTTTCATCATCGATTTTGTCAACAGAATAAAGCTTAGCCTGTTCCAACTGACTCCTAATTCCTATGCCTCATTGATCTCCCTCGCTTTAATCCACATGGGCAAATGGCTTCCACCACCATCTCTTGAGACCTTGTGCTATCTTTATGACCTCAGGTGTACGAGTGCATCTAACGGGCTATATTACCTTATGGCTCGGAGAACACCATATAAGGATATCTTACCGAATGGGGTCGCTATAGGCAAATCTAAAGTAGGGCCATATAAATATCGTTGGTTTTACGTTTCTTGCCCCTCGTTACGGTATCTCAGGAACTTTAATTTCATCCTTACTCTAGGTTGGTTAGCTAATAGCAAACGTATGTGATGATATTTTGATTTGATTCTTTCTGACCCTTGCCCATTTTTTGTAGTTGAGACCGACAAGAATCCCACCTTGGAAGCCAAGAAGCTTGAAATCTTGGACAGCTTCCAGTTGACAAGTGACCTTGAAAATGATTTCTGATTCAACGACTCTTGCCTTTACCTATACGGGCTCGTGCCTCCCCTGAATACCAAAGTCACAGAGGAAATTGGGATTCGACGAGTGTCAGAAGTTAGACTAGCCAATTTTGATGACTACGACACCATTATGGAGCTCATTCTGAAGACACCACCATCCCGAATTGCAAGACAAAACCTCCCACCTCTAGACGTCAATCTGCCTCCTCCCCCTATGGACCAAACTCTTACTCCCGGGGGTGACATGGACCCGGATGTTACTGAACTACTCCCACCCCTCACAGCGGCTTCTCCACAAGAGATAACCCTGCCATCGCAGTCCAAAACAATAGGTGCAACTGAAACTGCCATTCCATCCAGTCCTCTCCCCAAGAGATAGAAAGTTGACAGAGAAAAGAGGAAGGTGTCTTCTCATGGTGACGATGATGAGTTTGTCCCCCATCTGGTGGAATGCGACTCCAAGAATGAGGGATATGCCCAGACCTTTGTCCAAGGCATGAGTACAATTTTAGGGCTGAAGCAAAAAGTTGGGGTGCTAGAAGCTGAGGATTGCACCATAGGGAGGCTTGCAGGATACGCCGCTCGTCTTGGTCTCGTGGTAAGCTTCAGCCACTATTTTTAGTTTTAGTGGTTACTTCAAGGTTTTTAATTTATGGCCTTTCTTTTATAGAAGGTCTTGACACTACTAAAGATTGAGGAGGCGATGCCAGTTCAAGAGGACAAGGAATCCTCATTTGTGGATGAGCTTGTGATTTTTGTGGCGTAAAATTTGGAGTGGCGTGAGAAGATCAAAGAGATGGAGGCCAAACTTTTCGATGAGGTGGCACGTCACGAGGTGGCTAAGGTTAATTTTGGGCTTGCTTCAAACGACCTAAGGAAGGCTATGATAGAGTTAGATGAGGTGAACGTGCATCTGTGGGTAGCTAAGAGGGTTATCAAAAATTCCGTACAACAAGCAAAGTCCTCATACCATCAGGTCGAAGCTGCTGAGAAGGAGTTGGAGGTGGTGAAGAAAGAACTCCAGCTTGCCAAGGTGGAGATGTCTTCACGGGT
The DNA here is from genome assembly GCA_026873985.1 of Saraca asoca. NCBI lineage: Eukaryota > Viridiplantae > Streptophyta > Magnoliopsida > Fabales > Fabaceae > Saraca > Saraca asoca. The sequence continues at coordinate 9,757 of JANHAO010010020.1, forward strand.
GGTAGTTGCTGCTAGGGAGTCAAGGCAATAGATTTGCAAAGCCTTCCTCTTCACCCTGTGGGAAAAACATCTGAAGCTGGACTTTTCATTCTTCGATCCACAAGTTGTGGAGGCCATGGAATCTTTTAAGAGCGACGCCACCAAGGCCAGGCCCCGGGGTGAGAAGCAGAGTGCTGAGATAGGAGCTCTTCACGAGGAAGCGGCTGCATCGTCACTCGAGGCTCCTAATGACCCTATCCCCATTACTCCCGAAACTTTGGCTCCTTAGGATGTAATTTTGAATTTTTCTTTTTCTTTCGTAGTCGGTCTATAATCTTTAGGTACAACGACCTTGCTTATAAGATTTTGCACTTCTGGTAATTTGAATGCATGATTTTTTTTTATCTTTACAAGCTTATATTAATTGGTATCTTATGACGCACTAGGTTCCCCCTCCTATAGACACTATTTCTTCCGAATCTAAAGGAATTACATACAGATCTTAAGGGAATTACATACAAAATTTCTCACGTGGCTGACTCTTTGCAGGTTCAAATATTTACTGGTAGTATCAGTGCAGATGCCTGGCATTCCAAGCACAGAGGAATTCTTCTCCGTTTAAGTCCACTAGGTGGTACTCTCCGTTGCTCACAATCCTTTTTATTAAGTATGGCCCTTTCCAGTTTGGTCCTAAAGCCCCTTCGCTAGACTTACGGGCTCTTAGCAGGATAAGGCGTAGAATGAGGTCACCTGGCTTGAATCTCTGAGATCACACTTTTCGATTGTAATACCTCGAGACCAGCTTTGTCCCTCGCTTCCTCCACAAGGTCTAAACTCGCAGCAAGCAGTCGGTCATTTTCTTTTAGGTTAAAGGTAATCCTTCATTGGGTCGGAACTTCCAATTCTATAGAGATCATTGCTTTGCATCCGTAAACCATCAAGAAGGGGGTTTCTCCCATGGAGCTGTAGGGGGTTGTCTTGTAAGCCCATAGTATTGTCTGTAGCTCATCCGCCCATGCTCCTTTCTTAGCCTCTAGTCTCACTTTCAAGATCTTTTTAATGATCTTATTCATGGCTTCTACTTGCCCATTTCTTTGAGGGTGATCTACAGATGTGAAGTTCTTAACAATTTTGAAGTCATCACAAAATTTGATGAACTATTCACTAGTGAATTGGGTCCCGTTATTGGTGACAATCTGTTGAGGGACCCCATACCTGTAGATGATATTGTTCCAAATGAAGTTCAGAAAGGAAGATGAGATCTCGACGAGCTCTTTTGCCTCAGCCCATTTTGTAAAGTAGTCTATAGCCACGATCACATATTTGCAATTGCCTCGTGCCTTTGGTAGTTGTCCAATCAAATCTATTCCCTAGATGGTGAATGGCCACGGACTTGTCATTTGCTTTAGGTAAGCTGGCGGAACCCGGGGCACCTTCGTGAACCTCTGGCACTTATCGTATTTTTTAATGAGGTCTATCGCATCTTATTTCATTGTCAGCTAGTAGAATCCCTGTCGAAGAACTTTTTGTGCCAACGATAGCCCCCCAACATGGTTTCTATAGTGTCCCACGTGGATTTCTTCTAGAATAATGTTGCAATCTTTGTTGTCTATGCACCTCAGGAGGGGGTTGAGAACCCTCTCCTATAAAGAATGTCATCATAGATACAATATCTGGCTGCGTGTGCTCGCAGGCGTTGTGCCTCGAGCTTATTTTCTGGTAGGATTTAGTCCTTCAGGTAATCAACGATGGGGTTCATCCAAGAGTCGGGCCTTTCAATGATCGCCATGATTATGTCCTGGTGTTCAATGCTCGTGAATGAAAGGAGTTCTACTGGGATTGACTTCGCAAGATTCGGATCGTTGATAGTGGACAATCGAGCCAGAGTGTCGGTATAAGTTTTTTGGGCTCGCGAAACTTGGATGATTTCGGATCATTGAAAGGATCCTAGTAACCCTCAAACTTTTTGGAGATAATTCACCATCCTTTGCTCCTGGGCCTAATACTCACCTTTTATTTGACAAACAATGAGTTACGAATCGTTGAATATTTTCAATCTTTCAGCCTGTACCTCCCTAGTCAATCGTAAGCCCGCTAGCAAAGCTTCGTACTCAGCTTCGTTATTTGTGGTTTGGAATCTGAATCTTAAGGCACTAAAGATTTTGTGCCCCGCTGGGCTAAGGAGGAGTATTTCTACACCAGACTTTTGGTCATTAGATGATCCGTTAATGAATAACTCCCACCATGGAGCTTCAAAGTCTTCCGCTTCTTCTCGTACGGGTCCTGTGAATTCGACAATAAAGTTAGCTAACGCTTGCCCCTTGATAGTCGTTCTGGGCTTATACTCAATGTCGAATTGATGGAGCTCTATTGCCTATTTAAGTAGTCATCCAAAAACGTCAATCTTTTACAAGATTTTCCTTAAAGGGTATTGCATGAGGACTCTAATGCTGTGGGCTTGGAAGTAGGGCCATAATTTCCTTGAAGCTATGACCAATCAGTAGGTGAGCTTCTCCATAGGTGAATACCTTGTCTCCGCACAGTGCTCAAGGCGTGCTGAGATACTCAAAGGTACACAGTCAATTTTTCACCTTCTTTTAGCTTGGAAAGGAGGGGTGCTCGATCGAGATAAGCTTCAAGCTCCTTAAATGCGACCTCGCATTTCATGGTCCATTCAAACCTTCTCACATTCTTGAAAACGTCGAAAAAAGGGGACACATTTGTCAGTGACTTTTGAAATGAATCGACTAAGGGCAGGGACTTGGCCATTTAAGCTTTGGACATCTTTTGGGCCAGTGGGAGAATGTATGTTGAGAAGGGCCCTAATCTTTTTTGGATTGGCTTTGATCCCTTGGTTGTTGATGATGAAATCGAGGAATCTACCTGAGGCTACATCGAACGCATACTTGAGTGGATTCAGCTTCATCTAATACCTTCTCAAGGTTTGGAACATTTCATCTAGGTCATGGACATGGTCGACTTTATAAACATGTTGTCCACATATACCTTTATTATTTTGTTAATTTGTTCTTGGAACATTCTGTTTACTAACTGTCAATAAGTTACCCTCGCATTTTTAAGTTTGAAGGGTATCACCTTATAGCAGTATAATCCGCGTCCAGTGATGAATGAGGTATGTTCTTCATCCTATACGGCCATCGAAATTTCATTATATCCTAAGTAGGCATCCATGAAGCTGAGAAGCTCGTGCCCCGCTGTCGTATCCACAAGCTAATCTATCCTCGGTAGGGGGAAGCTATCTTTTGGACACTCCTTCTTAAGGTCTGTGAAATCGACACATGTTCTCCATTTCCCATTCTTTTTCTTAACGAGGACGGGATTGGCTACCTGGGTGGGGTACTATGCTTCCCTAATGAAACTATTAGCCAGGAGCTTGTCCACATCTTCTTTAAGTCCCGTGTAGCATTTGGCGATCATCGGTCTTCTTTTCTGGCAAACTAGTTTAGCATAGGGATCGATGTTCAATTGATGTGACATTATTCTCGGATCGATGCCTACCATATCTTCATGGTTCCAGGCAAAGAAGTTCGCGTTTGCCTTAAGAAAACTTGGCAGTTGTATCTTTACTTCGGGTGGTAGTCACTTTCCCATCTTTAGGCACCTCTCCTCATCTGACTCGCTTAACCGTATGTCTTCCAGATCCTCAACTGGCCTGGTGGCTCGTTCGACATCCATCACTTGAGGGTTAAGGTCATAAGCGACTTTTTTTTCTCTTGCCAGGCGGGAGTCTCCCCCAGAAACTACATTCGCCTTTTTCCCTTGCACCCAGAGCTTAACTGCTTCTTCATAGCAATGACGGGCTATTTGCTACTCTCCCCGGACGCATCCCACTCCGCTTGGAGTAGGAAATTTTATGGTAAGCATTCTGGTTGATGCTACCATGTCAAAATTGTTCATGACAGGTCGTCCTAGTACCACGTTATAGGCTGAGGGACAATCTATAATCAAGAAATCTGCCATAATGGTGGCTTATCGGTCGGGGTCTTCTATGGTGAGTAGGAGCTTAATTCATCCTACTGGAAGTATTCCATCTCCAGTGAATCCATAAAGGGGTTTTAGTGATGGCTCTATCTAGTCCGTGCTTACACCCATCTAATCAAAACATGCTTTATATATTACATTGACGAAGCTTCTAGTATCTATCATTATCCTTCTCACCTCCATATTATCGATTTTTGCCCGTATGATGATGGCGTCATTACGCTGGAAATGAACTCCTGATGCATTCTTTTCCGTGAACAAGATGTCATTCATGATGATTTTTGCCTTTTTGGCTGGCCTGTCATTTTGCGCGTGGTTGATGAGAAGGACACGGCCTGCTGCCCGCATATAATGATTAGTGTAACCGATTTGATGTGCCACCTATGTAAGGTCCACCATGTACGGTGAAGATGGTCCTCATGGAGGGTACTTCCTCATTCTCAGGGGTTTGACGACACTGCTTTGCATGCTGTTGAGGGTGTGGGGGTCGCTGTCCTGGAGCTCTCACCACATATTCCCCCAAATGACCTCTCTTGATCAGGTCCTCGATGGCGTCTTTCAATGCCCAATAATCTGACGTATTATGCCCAACTTCACTGTAGTAGGCGCAGAATCTGTTCTGGTTTCTCTTGTTCATGGGGGTCTTGATGGGCCTAGGCCGGTCGAAGTCTTTGTTATCCCTCTCTGTCGTGTAGATCCTATCTGGGGGGTCTGACAAGATGGTATAGGTCTCATAGTGGTGTTAAGGTTGATATGGCTCGCCTCGGGCTTTCTTCGCAGTTTGACCTCCTGAACCACCCTTTCGGCCTCCTTGGTTATTCTCATTCCCACTTCTTTTCCCCCCTTAGAGGTATCTGCTTTATCTTTCTTCTTTGGCTTCCTCGGGCCGAAAGTCTCTTCCCAATGGATCTCTTTAGTAGCCCACTCGTAGAACTCACCTAGGTTTTTGACAGGAGATTTATATATGTCTTCATATAGTTTCTAGTCTTTTTGGTGTCCGATAGAGATTACAGTGAGGATACTCTCGTCCAACGGACTCTTAACATTTCTGACCTCTTTTCGGAACCTTGCAATATAGTCCTTGAGCGGTTCATCCTTTCGTTGGAAGATCATAGCTAAATGGCAGGAGGGGGCGAGTTGCGTCTTTAATGCCCTATACTAGTCGAGGAACTCGGTCTGGCATTCTTCCTAGCTCCTAATGCTATGAGCCGGAAGACTTCTAAACCACATCAGCGGTATTTCCCTGAGTGTTACTGGGAAGACTCGGCATTTCACCAGCGGTTTGGAGGTTTGTAGATCCATTTGGACATTGAAAGCGTCTAGATGATTATAAGGATCACTATCCCCATTGTAAAGGAGAATGTTCAAAAATTTGAATCTGTGGGGAAAGGGCTTTGTCTCGATTCGGCAAGAGAGGGGAGTCCTTTCCTCATAGGAATCTCGGTTTCCTTGAGAGGTAGAGTTCTTTTCTAACTGTTCCATTCTCTGGAACAATTCCTCAACCTTTTAGTCTCGGGAATTCGATCAACGACTGGAGGCCTTTCGACTCTTTTCTTCCCACTTCCCGTGAGAATATCAATCAAAAAGTTTACATTTCTGGCTGCGTTCATAGTCAAACAAGCTACGATCTATTTCTTGATCGCTATCAGTTCCGTTTAAGCCTCCGCTTCGATGCAAGCTCTCTTCCTGGGCACCATCCTTCTCGTCCTCCTCGTCCTCGTCCTCTCGAGTTCGATGGACTTCAGACCTCAACCGTGAGTTAGAGGAGTGAAGTGAGTGGGTTCGATGGTGTTCGACCCTAGTTTGTTGATCATGCTAAGATCCCAGACAGCGAGGTTCATTTTTAGAGGTGGCTGCTCCCCCTATCCCGGTGCGCCTCAAGCGTGCACTTGAGATAACACTCGGACCACGTCGACCAATTCCTTCATGGTATTTTCCAGTGCCTCCTGATGTCGGTCGAGCGCTTCTTAGTGTTGTTGCCAAGTCTGCATGTCACTAGCTTCCTGGGTTGTCAGTTGATGATGGACAAAGGGAGTCGCACTAACATTAGGGCTGTCGTAGGGTCAGCTGCATCTCGCTATTGTATCTGGCCTTCAAGTCGACCGATGGGAATTTCAATACTCCTAATAGCTTTCCCCCTTGCCATTTCTTTTGAAACGGCTTATCAGAGATCGAAAATGGGGAATATGCAGTGGGGACCCTCTTTCTAGTGCCAAAAAGTTGACACCAAAATTCGATCAACTGGTTTTAGTTCAATGACACCCCTGACTGCAAGTTAGAGGAAAGAAGAAATGGCAGGGAAGACCAGAAAAGAGGGAAAAAGAGCAATGACACCAAGAGTTTATCGTGGTTCAGCTAAAGTTAGTTTTGGCCCCTACGTCCACATTATTTTTCTGTTATTCACTAATGGAAAGTCTTTACAGGACCAGATTACAACAGCTACAAAGCTTTCTTACAACAAGCAGTATGCTCTCTTACTATCAGCAAAGCTTCTATCAGTAAAGTTCTATCTCTCTAAACTAGCAGAGTTTTGGCATGTATATTTTCATTCTCCTCTTTACGATGGTCCCTCCCTTCTATTTATAGTAAGGAGGAAGGTTACAAATGTAATTCCTTGATCAACAGAATGATTACCTTCGCCGCTCAGGGTATTAAATGGTTGCCATCGGCAATTAATGCTGGGCAAATCATTATTGGACTTTCGGGGAGCTGATGTGTAATCTCGAGGTCTGAGCTATCAAATTTGGAGATATATTTCAGATTGCTGACTAGGTTCCATGCGGGTGTCTGTTGGCAGTGAGTAGGTCGAGGAGGTCGGGGGCTGAGCGAATGGGGAGTTCCGAGTGATCTCTTTTGTCCTCGTTCGGTCGTTGTCCCGAAGGCAGTGGTCTTGCTCATTGAGGATTTAGACCCTCCTCAGTGGATCGCGCCTTCTCACCTGCAACCCGGCGAGGCGTTCGCGGCTTTTGCTTGTTATCTAGAGTCCTCGTTCAGCAGCATTGGACTCTTATCTGAGCCCTAACTTTGACTAATCGCATTTTTTCCTGTACTTAGTCTAGCCCAAACCTCGTATCCGAATAGTGCTCATAACAATATTAGTTATAATAAGTATGGATATGGATGAAGAAATGGACATTAATCACATTTGTGAGATCAACCAATGTGTAAGATTATGTTAAGATTTGAATTTTTTATTTTTATTTTTATTTTATGTAATATAAAACTTTTTATTTAAAAAATATTTAATTTAAATTTTAAATAAAAATTATGTTAAATTGATCATGCATATTCATGGATGAATCTTTAATAATCCTTTTATTAAATGGATTAATATCTCATTCATTCATTTAATCCGTTAAACAATAAAACATTATACATAGATTTGAATTGACTCAGAGAGATAGATGGATTTAATGAATTCATGGATATCTATTCATTTTACCACCCCAAATGATAATGAATCTTTGTTAAGTCTATGTAATGAACTTGTTTTGCAGATCTCGTTATTGGGTTATATAAGATAGTCAAATCTGTTACAAGGAGAGGGGACTATCATAACCTGATGTATGTGCACAGCGTTGTGCGTGTACAGTAATTGCCAATGGAGACTACACCTTTTGAATTTTTATCATATTTATACTTCTTTGATTCATAGAATTATATATTTTCAAAAATCTTAATATTTTTGACAATTTGATTCATTATAACGTAATTTTTAGTAATGTCATATTTTCAATTAATAACATTCTAAGCCCGGGGATACACAAGTAGATAGTAGCAACCCTGATTGAAAGCAAATTTCCAAAATGGGTTGAAAGGATATAAAAGTCCAAAATGATTTTAAAATGGCCCAGAAGGAACGCACGGGACTAAACATAGGTGAACCATAGTAGCCCGTGCGATCGCAATGGACCCTGGGCGGCTGGTTCGTGATTACCTGGCCTAATTGCTCTAGTAGGATTGGAAATGAACTAAGGGGGCGTTTGGTACACTAATTTTTTTTTCATTCCTGGGAATCATATTTCCTGGGAATCATATTTCCTAGGAATGTTAAAAATGTGTTTAGTTTACTTTAAACATTCTTGGGAATGTTAGACATCTTTACGTTTAATTCTAATATAACTTTCTTGGGAATCTTGATATTTTTGTCCAAAATACCCCTATCTATTTTAAGTTAAAAAATAGAGAGGATGAGAGAGAAAGTATAAGATAAATGATGAGAGAGAAAGTGAGAGA
>JANHAO010010021.1:0-18054 GCA_026873985.1 Saraca asoca
CATTGTTATGTGATAACAATGGGGCTGTGGCAATGGCTAAGGAACTTGGGTTTCCTCAGCGATCCAAACATGTACTGCGGCATTACCACTTGATTTAAGTTCAAGGTGGTCATAGTATTGAGAGAGTACCCATAGAGGATAGTTGATCTATTGACCAATGCATTGGTTCAAAAGGTTTGAACAATGTAAACATTGGCTCAAAAGATTTGAGCAATGTGTGTTGTCATTAGGCTTACGCCATATGACAAATTGGCTCTAGGTCAAGTGGGACATTGTTAGTCTGGATAGGTGTCCTAGAACCAATTTGATTGAGCCCTATTGCATTTATGACTATACATTCTGTGGATTTAGATATTAAAGGTTGTATATTCATCTTATGTTGCATTCATTGTGCCTTACGTACTTAAGATGAAGTCCATGGTGAGAAGTTAATTCATTCAATCAATCCTATAAGGGTTATAGGATTGTGAAGGTGATTGTTAATGATATAAACTTCTGCACTAAAATAACACTAGTCAAGATCTGATAACCGGGCACTATTAGATTTGTTAAGACTAGACGATGTGGTGTTTCTCATATGATGAGTAGCTAATCTCACAAACTGAGATGTAAGTGAGTAACATCTAAACACACACATGGACACGACCTAGTTAATTTGGAGAAACATAACTGATAATCGTGATCTTGTTTGACCCGCTTGGAGATACTGTATGGAGCTACGTTAATGGTTAATCTCTAGTGGTGATCGCATGACTGATCCTTTGACTTGAGATTGAAGGATGTCTTTTACATGGAAGGTTATACTTTGACCAAGTCAAACATGACTCTAACCATGAGGAACTATAAAGGCTTATGTTGGGTATTTCTGAAAATGTAGTTAGGCATTTCCTAATCAAGACGAGGATTCATTACCACTCTTTAGAGTTGATATCTATGGCCACTCAATGAATTGGTTTGACTTAATAAGTCCTTGCGCGAGGCAGAATTAAGACTCAAATGGGATTTGAGTGCTCGGATTCATATGAGTCAAATAATTAACGAGGTTGAGAAACTATAATTGGTTATAAAGGTTGACTGGCATCCATACCTCTGACTGATCGGATATAGGTAATAAAGGGATTGTATCATGCATGGTGTGCATGGTGATGTACACTAAGATCAGCCACAGACAGGCTTGTCACCATTGTTGACCCCGTTAAAAATTGGATAGCTATAATGGCTTGCTAGAGTCTGCTTATAGCTTAAAGTCCATGGATGATTAATTTGGAGAAATTGATCATGAAATTAATTGAATTAATTTCATATGCCTTCAAATGGTTTGAAGGACATTTTAAACTTTTGCCAACATTCCGGGGGCTTTTTGAGTCACACATATTACAGAAAACGAGGTAAAATATGGATATATTTGATATCCAGGGACCAAATCACAATTTATTGAAATTACTGGGGATCATTTGGTAATTATGAAAATTACAGGTGTCAAAATGCAGTTTATGGAACTGCAGGGACCCAATTGCAATTTAGGAAATTGCAGGGGCTAAAAAGGAGTTTCTGAAAAAGCAAAAGAGCGTCGTTTTGCTTTGCCCCGAAAACCCTAGGATGCAACGCTACATTACGGCATGCAAGTAGACGGCCGAAAAATTTGGGAAGTTTTTCGTCTGCTAGGGTTCTGAATCCTCATGACCTCCGAACGAATTTGATTCGCGTTGGTTCCAATTTGGCTTTTGAAGCCAGGGAAAGAGTTTCCAACCAGCTAGCACCAGATCGTGGTCATACCCGAAGATTTTTTGGCGTGGACTTGCAATTGGGCCAGTATGCGTGAATCGGATTACATGGTGGCTTCCGGCACTCCTTTCGCTGCACACGGCTCACCAAATTATTTGGTAAGCATCTTTTCCTCATCTGGATGAGAAACCCTTATGCTAATTTGATATGGGAATGTTTTGTTTGGTTATGGGTTTCTGAAAATTTTGAAATTTTCCCTTTGTTCGAACCGAACGATTCTTTCAATGACTACCAAGATGACATTATAGAATAAATTTTGGCACCCGCACACACCCCATACATGAGATATGGGTATAAAAAATTTCATTTCTCTTAAATATAATAAAATTACATGGATATTTTTAGTAAAATTACACTTATCTCCTCTGAGATTTGATGTAATTGTATTCACACTCCTTTACTTACAAAAATGTATAGTAGTTTCCTTATATATATATACACACACACACACTCACCACCTCTGCTTCAAAAAAATAAGGAAGGTGAGTATATTTGTGAAAATAGAAGAAATGTGAGTGTAATCATCTCAAAAAATGTGAGTGTAATTTATCTTAATTTTTTTACCTTCAAAATCTAAAAAGTCTCTTATGAAAAATAATACACACACACATATATCCTACTTTGACTTTTTCTAGTTATAGTTTAATTCGTTTAGATTTAATCAAAATTTATTTTTAATAAAAAAATACTTATTGTATCCCATATTGTTTGACTTGAACAGTTAAACTACATACATAATCATCATCGTTTCTCGTTATTTTATCAATAAAATATGTAAATATAATTTCTCTTTTATCTTTTTAAAAAGACTTGAATAAGTTTTTAAATCAAGTTTGAGTAGTTTTAGACTACGTGATTGATTTTTTACGCCAAACCAAAGGCAATTAATTGTAATATAATTGTTAGAGGCATTTTGATAAAAAGAAAACCGTTGTATATCAAAGAGCATTTAGTCAAAGTCTAAATGATAATTTTATTGTGATTAGACCCTATTATGATACTTAGCCTTATATGGATGCTTTGTTTTATGAGGTTTTGTTCCTAAGACTTCTATGATATGAGTAAGTTGACCTAATTTGTCCAAAGAAATGTCTCAAGTCTCACCTTATATGTACTTGTTATTATCTCATTTAGATCACAAAGAGCTTTTTGCATATCAGGAAATGAGATTTATGCATACTTATCCTCTCTTTTATCTTTTTCTTTTTATTCTTCTTTTCAAGAGAATCATGGATATTAGTTTCATGTTTAGAATCTGATTAATTGCATATACTGCTATGGATTCTCTAGGCAATTTAGCCTATAGAAGGTATGAATTATTATTTTATGAATATTTATATTTGTATATAAATCATGTTGCATTATATGGTAGAACTGTTATCTATTCATTTTGGTTATTCTAATTTTTGTAAATGATATCAGAGTCAATCTATCATATTATATGGTTGAATTTGTTCAAAATTTTGTTGTATTTAAGTATTGTTCTTAGTTTTGAGGATACAAGCAAAGCTATGACAATTCCTTTTAAAATTTGTGTCTTACCACACAAATTAGTTTTTGATTTTGATATAAATATTTTGTTATTGCTTGTTGTTATGTTTCACAAAAATCAATTGGAGGATTTGCATATATTTTTCTACACTTTGTGATAAATCATAAAATTCAGTGTTTTAGGGCATTCCAGAAAATGATTTGTCAAAATTGAAATAATTAATGGTGTATAATTCATCAAATTGATTTATGATTTTATCTCAAAATGAAGTATGAAACAAAAGTCATATAGAAATTTGATTAAAAAAATGGCTTGAAATGGCATTTTGGATGATTTTTTTTCTTGAAGAAACTTCAACTTTTGGTTTCGAGTTTTTTAAGATGAAATTCGGAATGGTTTCTTCAATTTTTGCATAAATTGTTATATGGGTTAGTATTAGAATGATGTTTGTAAGAAAATCTATGACAGAATTTTGGAAAAAAAAATTATTCGAAATAGTGTGAATTGAATAGACATGTGCTGTAGACTCATTGGGTTGGAATATGAAGTAGGTGCACAACACGCCAAGGTCACATGCATAGCAAGCACATGTAGGACACGCACAACCATGATGTTCATTCGAGGTGATCTCGATAGTTTTTGACTCCACTCTCAGAGTTGCACTTTGGGAATTTTTTTAGAATTTTCTGGAAATGAAAATAATATATATATTTTTATTTTTTAGTATTATTCCAATATTATTTAAGCCTAAAAATTTTATTATGAGATTCTTGCATATAATGCTACATTATATAATTTTTTTGGTGTGTTATGATACTATTTGCATGTTGAATTATTTTTATGGATAGATATATGTACATTAATTATGATATTAATATACAACAAATGTGATATTATGTAAGGATTGTTTGTTGCTCATGTTGGCATATACGTTCTGTTGTTTAAATTTATCAATTGTGATAAGTGAGCGTGGGTTTAGTTTATATTTTAAGTCTTTGTTTTCACAAACCTTTCATACACGAACCAAGATTAAAATGTCTAATAATCCTGTGAATTAAGCATAATGAGTAAATAAGCCAAATGAATGAAGTTTGTGGCTTCTCTGGCTTCATTAGCATTTATTGATTTCATTTACCAAATGAATAATTACGTTAATTGTGTGCTCTCTAGTTACATATTATATCCAATGTATATGCAAAATTATTTGTTTCGAGGTTACTTATGTGAAATTCATATCTTCTTATTTTTAAGTAGTGTTCTTTTTTCTTGAGAAGTTGTTTGTGTAAGCACGCATTAATGTGACAATTTATAGCCCAAATTAATATTAGTTATATTCTGTGTGAATCAGATCATATTGATTTTGGTATCTATCATATAAGATGTGTAAATAAAATTGTATATTATGCATTTATGTTCTTAAGCAAGTAATGGAATATGAAATTCTAATGTCATATCTTATAATTTGATGTAAAGGAAAATTTACACAAAAATGTTTTGAGAAACTCAAATTGAGCTACTTGAATTGAACATTGACATCATGTAAGAATGAACAGCTAAAATAAGTTGATGGGGAAACTTCACATACGATGATTGTAAAAGTGGAACATCATGAGATAAGTATAACTCTAAAAGTGAGATAAAAATCATTAGGTATTATATGACTTTAGCATTATTTAATGTTATTAAATGTGTATGATTGTATGTTCATCTATCAGAAGACCAATCATGACAAAATAAGGTTTTGTGTGTATATATATATTCTTAAATTGGTGTTAAATTTAAGAATGTAATTCTATGATAATGTAAAATCCCATGATTTAATTTTATATTTTATGTGACTTAGACCTCACCTATCGTGGGATTAGTCATGACAAAATTGAATTATGTTCTTAAATCTTAAATGCTTTATCGGTTTTAGACTTTAATATATAATTGTATTATATTCCTAAATTTAAATGTCTTATAGTTGTTAAATTTAGAAATGTAATACTGTAGAATAATAGATATGAAAATTGAATATTTATATGAGGAAATTACTAGCATGAATAATGCAATTTTGTGCATGATAAATATTATTTTGTGGTATATTTTCTCAATTTTATGCTTATACAATTTTATTATGTCATTATTATTATAAGACCACTTATGAGGATTAGGAGTCTCTAAGATTTTATAGACTATCATAAGTTATGTGAGGTTAATATGTCATCTTGAGTTAACTTTTGAATTATTTATGATGACAACATTGAATTTATAAAAATGTTGATTTTGGGCCAAGTTTCACAAAATAGAAAACAATTAATTTTGTAAACTATCTTTTTTTGTTTCAGCACAATTGATGTTAATATATAATTTATGTTGGAATTTTTTATTGTTGGATATTTTGTGATACTTAACAAATATTTTAATAAATATTTTGTAATAATTCAATATATGTGATTTTGTTGGTTGTGCATCCGCTTATTGTAGAGCCAATCATTATAGACTGGTGAAAATTATCATATATAAGGAAGAAAATTTTATATGTTTTATGAAATTATGAATTATATAAATAATGGACAATACTCTATTGATGTAGTGTTATTTGACATAATTACGAGAACCTTAAAATAAGGAAAATGAAAACCTTTCAAAATAAAATTGATACCCCTTTTATTGAATGTTACCAACTCCTGTGAGATAATTTTTGGAATCAATTGTTCTTGTGTTTAAGATTGAGTATTGCCTATTTATTTGGCATAAATAATGGTAAGATCTGTTTTGTTCATCTCAATTTTAAATGTGCTATTTTGAAGATATTGTAGCAAGCCTTTTTTTTTTTTGAAAAGGGGTGAAGACTTATTAGATATTATATCTTCATAATAAGTTTAAAATAATAATTATGTGGTTGGTCCCATATGCTTCCGCTTTTAATTAAATGAATTTGTACTAAACCATTTTATATACGTTTGTGTCCATGTATTGTATATATATTTTGTTTATAATTGAGTCATTACGGAGTGAAAGTTGAGTCTTTAATCAAAAGGGGAGAATCCTATTTTGTTTAAGCTATCAATTGATAAATCCTTTGTGAATATAGAGTTATGATAGTAGGAGGTACTATTTGTGACAATGTCAAATAGACTTTCATGGTTACTTCAATAGGATATCATACTCACTTATATGTAGTTGAATCACTTTGAGTAGTAATACCTTAGTTGGAATATTAGTTATATATATTGTGGGGCAATAATTATAAGTATGTCTCATTTTATGTTTTAGAGTCTTTGGTCACATGTTTATGTTGTGATGAATTTGCTATTACATGTTTCTCTTAATTATATTCATGTTATTGAAGAGAAAAATAGTAAGTTTTATACTTATGATGGTTAAATGGTTAAGTGACTTCACTACTAAAGTGTTTTACCATTTGAAGTGTGATTGGTTCAAATGGCGTGATTAGGTCTTACGATATGTTGTGTTAGCAAGAGCTTTATAAGTTAATTGTATTACATGCTTGGCCATGGATTAAGGGTAGCTATAGAATATGCATATGTAAACCACTAATTAATAAATAGATAGGCTTGGTTCAGCCTTATGATGTCTTAGATTAGTGGAAGTATACATACATGATGTCTTTTTTTTTTTTTTGTGTTTATGTGATGTGCTTTAAGTGCTAGTATTGTCATATTTGATGAGCACACATGTTTTGTTGCATTTGGCATCTAGAGACATTTCGACCATGTCTCATTTATTGTGTTGGCATTATTAATTGTATCTTATTTGGCATTTTGGGTGTATGCTTAGATCATAAAGTTGAGATTTACATTTAATCACATTTATCTTTTATGTATTTCTCTATTACTCCATATCTATTTTGTGTTTTGGTCATCGAGGTGTAGATCTTAGCACGTGTGATATCACTATCCTTATCGAATACAATGATTTGTATGTTGAAAGTTTATGTTCTCATTTTAGACCTATGGTGTAATAGTGTCATACCTATCATTTGACATTCTTTGTTATGGTTTTTTGTAATCTAAGGTGTCATCTACTTAGTTATGCTATCAAAGTGAGAGATTGTTAGAATTTTTGTTTAGATTAGCATAAGTCAAGAATAATTTTTGGACTTGAATTACTTGAATGTTCAGATGATGTAAAGTATTTAGTTAAGTTCAAACAATGATCTTATTATGGTTGGACCCCTAATGGCACTTACCTTACAAGCATGAGAGACCAGTTTTCCCTCACTAAATACTACCATTAGTGACAAATTTGCTAGGCAAAGACAATATTGAGCAATTTATTATAGCTTAACACTTAATGAAGGATTTTTTAGGGATATAATTAGTTGCTAGGGCTTTACAAGTGAAAAGGCCCTCATTGTTCAAGTTATCGTAGATACATATTTTAGCACAAAATTAATTGATGGGCATTTTACCAATTGCAATGGAATCAACTCTTGCTAATCCTTAACTATACAAACAAAATAAAATCTTCAATTTATTTTCAAATTAAACTTTTTACATTCCTTTCCTTCGCTTTGTCTCGATTCCCCCAATATTGGCATCTAGTGTTATTGCTTATGTTGAACACTAAAGAACCATCGCTATTAAAGGTAATATTCTTCTTTCTAGCTCTTTCCTTATGGTTGATGGATTGTTATATTGTTCTGTTATTTTTTCAGTGGGTTCTTTAATGGTCAAAACTTTATGTGTTTTTTATGTCATTTAGGGTTTTTCAATTGATTGAAGTTTTAGATATAATTTCCTAGTGAACCATTATTTTTAGGCATTTTGTGTGTTTTGAACCTATATTTTTTCAGCATTTTTGCCTTTGCATTTGCTTATGTTGCTTATACTTGTGGCTATAATTATTCTCAGTGAATCTGTACACATTAGCCAATACTTAGTAAAGGATGATTCTTATATATAAGAATATAGATTGATTAGAAATATTTAGTAAAATATCTTTCTTAGTTTTTTATGTTGTTGTTACTATTGATATTATAATAGAATACATGGTGCTTTGGAAGAAAGAAAAAAAATAGGGATCATGAAAAGAAGATAAATCTGAGAATAGAAATATGGTTTAGCAAGGGGTTACAATGGTTTTGCAATGATCTCACTAAATTTAGTGACAAAAGGCCTAGTCTTCGTAGAAAATTAGCAAGGATGACTTTTGCATAGAAGTTTTCAAAGGACAAGGTCTCTCACTAAATCATTTTTGCAATGGACTTTTTAGGTTAACTTTTCTTGTAGTGTTAAGCTTATATAGATACTTTGTTTTCTATACTTTTATTCCTAAGGTTTCTATGATGGGCAAATTGACCTAGTCTGTACTAAGGACAAGTTCCATATCTCACCATATATAAACTTGTGGCTATCCCATTTAGATCACGAAGGAATTTTTGCATATTAGGGAATGATATTTGTGCACAGTCCTTTTCTCTTTTTTCTTCCTTTCAAGAGAATCATAAATATTAGTTTAATGTTCAGAGCCTAATTAATCATGTATACTATCATGGATTCTTTTGCTAATTTTGACTATCAAAGGTATGGATTATTATTTTATGATTACTTATATTTGCACATAAATCATGTTGTGTTATATAGTAGAATTGTGATCTATTTGTTGTGACTATTCTATAAAATCATTGATTTAATTCCTGCAACAAAAACTTAACATCATAGAAAATATTCTATTTGTTCAATGTTACATGTGGGAAGTATGGTGGAAAACTCCGTCCACTTCTCTAAACTAGAAATTGTTTTCCCCATTGTCATGACACCATGCATTTGTTAATCACAAGGTGTATAGATGACATAAAGTCTTTTACTTTTACACATATCAATGAGATTTTCATACAAAAGATGTCTTTGACAAAACAAAAGAATCCTTGATGATTTTTCTCGTGTGTTGATATTGATTACACCTTGATATTACTATTAGGTTAGTCCTAATCTCATGCTTCTGAATAATAATTAAAAAAGGATAAATTACACTTACTTCTCTTGAGATTTAATTTAATTACACTCACATTCTTCTATTTTAAAAAAAAATCACTCACCTTCCTTATTTTTCTACAACAAGAGAGGTGAATGCAAATTTAAATAGAGAGAAAGAGGAGGTGAATGTATATAAAAAATGGAAATTAATATATATTTTTGAAAATAAAAAAGTAAAAGTGTAATTAAACAAAACCTTAGTGGAAATGAACATGATTTCCTTATAACAAAAATCTCCACTTAATAAGATATTAGTTATGAGTATAGCTGATAGCATAAACACTTTTTAATTGTTTTTAAGTTATATATGCCCTGTGAACAACATGTGGCCACTATACAAGTAAAATGGTAATCATATGATAGAACTAATAATACAAAATCTAGGCACTCACATTTTGGTGTATAAGGATAAGGATTCTAACAATTAGATATAAAAACTAATTAGACATGAAATAGATTACAACTTCCAAGCATGGATGATGTGATCTCCCATTTTCACATCAACAGAAGTCGGATTCATATGATTCCTAATTCAAATCACATGGTCCAATTTGATGTAGAACCAAAACAATTCGAGTCTTTGATGGAATCGTTTAGATGTCTGAATAGTGCTTGAATCACACAAATCGTTGCTTCAAATGAATCATGCAATACCAATGATTCGTTAAAGCAAAACACCAATTGTGCTGCTGCTCTTTTGTTTTCTATAGAACCAAGTTAACCTATTTCTAAGTGTGACCCGATTTTTAAAAAATGTTGAGGGCTTGTTTTCATTATTTTAAAACATTAAAACCAAATTATCTCACATTTTCTCTCACTTCTACCTTCACCTATGTTCTAAAACTCTATTTTTTTTTTTTACCTTGAAGCTCTATCACCATCTTAAAACCCTAACCTTTATTATTTTAATTTTGTGGTCCACAATTAAAAAGGTTGTAGAAGAGACAAAAATGCATCTTTATCTTTAAGTTAAATTTCTTCAAAGGTAAAAAATCTAGACTTTTCAAGTTTAAATATATATAGCTATTATTGGAGTTAAAAAATAGTGTGTTCTTGTTTGTTTCGCTTTTGGAATTCGAAAAATACAAAAATGAGTTCTAAAAGGAATGCAAAAAAAAAAAAATGTGAATGGGACCATTGAGTGAAAGTTGAAGGAGTAAGTAGAATGAAAATGAAATACAAATATTGTGAGAAAGAATATTAGGGAGGAGTATCTAAGATAAAGCATCATCCTGCAAGTTCTAACAAGATGTTACTCCATGTGTAAATGTTTCGAATAATGTGAGAGAAATGTTTGTTAAAATTTTGAAAGATTTGGAAAAAATTCAATTGAAAAAAAAAAAGAACATTTGTGGTGATGAACTCTTTGAAGATGTAGTATGCACATAAGATGGTGATGTTGCAAAAAAAGGAAAAATGGATTGTTTATTACCAAAGGAAAAAAAGGGTCTTCTTCTAATCCTTAACAAAAGATAATGAATGAAATGTTGAAGGATAGGGAAGTAATGATTGGAGATATTTGTATATGCATATATGGTAATGCTTTACCATTTAGTTTAGTAAGGAGGCCATTATTCATGAAGATTTGAAATGTGTTGGTGACTATGGCAAAGGCTTGAGCCCCCTACTTGTTATGAGGTAAGGGAGTCTTACTTGAAGAAAGAAATTGATAATGTTCAAGCAAGTTTAGAAAAATATAAAATTGAATGTAAAAATAATGGTTATACTTTGATGTGTGATGGATGGACCGATGGAAGAGAGATGTCACTTATAAACTTTCTTGTCAATAGTCGAAGGGGAACTATCACTACCAACAATAAGTCATTTAAGGACTATTTTATTATGGTCTATAATCACAACCACACAAAACAACCTATTTGGTCATGATCCACAAAGCTATCAAAAGATCCCTTTTGAAGCGCATCACTTTTGGTTGTTTTTTTCTTTTTTGCATTGTGACATTGTTGACCATGATTTTTGTGGCTTTTCCCTTTGTTCTACTTCACTCCATAACACATACAAAAGCAAAACAATTTGCACAAAAAATATTCACTCCCACACTCATAGATTTTTCTTTTAGACTAAAAATCTCCAAATCATTTCACAAACCCTTACTCTAGAAACATTTCACTCAAAGCTCTTGCTAATTTATCAAACCTTTATGGTCATTATTAAAGGAGTTCAAAAGCTTTTGTTCCCCTTGAGAGAGGTGAGTTTTTGATTTCCAGACCCTTGCCTTAATTTTTTTTCCATTTCATTCATAGTTTTTATTTTTCATTTTGTCATTTCAAAATTGTACCAATTGATCTTGGTTTGTCAAAGTTCTTTGCCCCCTTTTTTTGTTGATTTCTAACACTTCTTTTATTTTCAATCACAAGTTTATTTTTTCCCTATTTTTTATTTTGTGATTTCAAAAACTTGTTCATAATTTTATTTCTACTATCGCAAGCTCTCAATCTATTTTCTGTGATTTTATGTTGTTGATTATTTTTGTAAAATGTAAATTTTTTATTTTTATTATATGGGTTGTAAATGTTATTGATTTGTGTTTATATGATTTGGTTTTATAGCAAAAAGAGGATTAGGAGAGGAAAGACACTTAAGCTTTGTTTTGAAAGTTCAAAAAAGCCATTGAGGTATGCACCTTAATTTTTTTCTATCCTCTTTGTCAAATATATGATTTCTGTTTCATATATCGTATTGAGATGCTTTAGTTGATGATATTCTGTGATTTTTGGATTCTCTAGTTGTGTGTAGTTACAAAAAAAAATATATTAGTGTTCAAATTGGTATATGCAAAGTTGAATGTATGATGAGATTGACCTATTTTTCTCTCTAATAAATATGATTGTTGATAAAAAGATATATATTGACTACCAAAGTGCATCACTCATCATAAGTTGCATAATTCTTAGTTTTCCCATGCACTAGTAGAGCTAAACATGTTCATATAATTAAAAACAAAAAACAAAACCTACACTCATGCTCCTTTACAGTAGCCTCTTTCTCTGCCTTATGTAACACCTTAGGCCCTTATTCCTTAAGCTCCAATGCAACAACCTCTGCCCCAGGCTCATCCAACACCTTAAGACCATCTATCTCAAGCTCCACCTTAGCCTCTAAACCAACCACCTAGATATGGTGGATGCTTACCCAACTAGTTTTGGATTGTTAATGTTAATGGTATGTACATTTTAATTGTAGTGTTTACAACAATTTTGGCCTAAAATTTTCAACTTGTTAACAATTCTTACTATTTTCTTTTTTTACAAAATTTGTAACTTCACAACTACTAGTTGAAAATGGAGACAACAAGACTTCTTGGTTAAAGGTCTCAGACATCTTCAACCTACCTTCTAATGAGTAATGGTGAACTTTGATGCCTAACACTACCCTACTAGAGAAGCTGGTGGCCTTTATGCATGATTTTTAAGGAATCTTGTAGCAAATACTCTTTCTTTTCCAATTAACTTTGACAAATGGCCCAATGTGCCAAAGACATACAAGGAAAACTACTTCAATACTATGATTAAGGTAAATTGTTTCTAAATTTATTGATGCATTACCATTGAATAACCTTTTTTTATGTTTCCAAACTAGCCTTGCTTTTAATTTGCTAATGAAGGAATTGCAAAGTGGTATATTTATCTCACTTTTGGTAAGAAGTGGAAGGAAAATAGGCTTCACTTATGGAATGAGTTTTCTAACCTTACGCAGAATAAAAAAGGAAAACATAAGAATGGTTCCATCAAGTATTCCTAGAGATTAGTAGGAAAGTTATATTGACTACCATTAGAAACTAGAGACACATGTAATATATTACCAAACCTACAAATTACGATAGTTTTGAGCATTAATCAAACTCAAATATTTTAGGACAATTTTTGTACTAGGTTTTATCTTAAATATTAAAGGCTAGATAATTTTGAGTAGTAATCAAACTCAAATATTTTAGGACAGCTTCAAATAATCAAGTTTTCATTTTGTAGGAATTATGCAAGAAAAACACAAAAAACAGGAAGAAGTAGACAATTCCACATACTTGTGGCTCTAAAAGTTTGGCAAGAAATTGGCATGAGATGGTAAATATATTAAAATTTTCTAAAATTTGTTTTTCTAAAATTGCTCCTAGTTCCTTATTACACATATTTTACATGTTAACTTCATATAATATAAATTTTTGAATTATAAGAGATTGAAAATGGAAAAGCTATGGGTTAGAGATATCTATATATTACAACTCACAAAAGAAAAGACAAATCCTATGCAAATGATAAAGCTAGAATCATAACGGTATGTACAAATTCTAATATAATAACATATTACTTGAATTAAACCATATTTATTATTGCCTTTGAATTAAACACCATGTGGGAGAAAATTAAGGAGCAACTAAGTCAGCAAAGCTCAACTTCCAATGAAATATCACCACAAAATACCCTTAGAAAGGTGCTGGGAGAATAACACTCTGGCCATGTTTGAGGCCTAAAATTGGGACCTTCCTCGACAAGTGCATTTGGATTGATAATCATACAGTCTAGTAGTATAAGATTATCTATTGATAATGGTGTAGCTTCTACTTCTCAGATATAGTAGGATTTGGTCAACTTGGAAACCAAATATAAAGTGCTTCAAAGTGCTTTCTTGGCGGCCAATGTCCAAATGAAGGAAGGGAAGATCCCTAAAGAGTTGGCTTCCATGCATGTTGCTCCTCAGATATAATATATTACTCTTTTCAAATTTATATAATTAGTCTTTTTTGATAATTTGAAACCTAAAAAGCTACATGAGGTTAGGTATTGTGACTGATGATAATGCCCCTAATAATTATGTAAATTTTGTGCTATAAGATATGTCTATGACATTCATTATGATGTCATTGAAGTTATTTCTTAGTGCTCATTGATCAAAACTAAAGGATTATTACCTTTTTGGTGAAAGATTATTATTTGTTGCTTAAAAGCCAAAGATTTGGATAGAAATAATATAACAAAGTAAAATAAGAATAATTTGAAAGAATATCAATATATCAAGCTATGCATCTTATATTCTACATAGAAATATCATTAGCTTCAACCATTCTGTCATTTCTTCTTTCAAATATTACATATTATAAGCATTATTAGCATTAATTAATAAAAATATATATATTATCTACCTCTACATGTTTTCTTGAATAGTTCTTTTTTCCAGTTTTTTAGATTTGATAGTTTTATTTGGTTTTTACTATATAAATAGATCTTGTTATATGGGATACAAGATTTCAAGTTCATGATCAAAAAATAACTTGATAGGTAGATTCAGTTTAGTGAAGATATGAAAGTGTCTTCCATTATAATCCCAAATGGAAGAGATAATTTTTCTTCTAGTAGTTTTATTTGTCTGATCTTTTGATACATGTAAGCTTAAATTAGATTGATTAGATGGAAACAACACTTTGATTTCCAATTTCTAGACTTTTTGTTTGTAGAACCCTATATCTATATGCATTTTTAGTAATAATATGTTGTTAATAAAAATCTCCTCTGATTCTTTGTCTATTCGATCCTTATTGCTATCATTGTCAAGTAAGAATGTTGTGTGAGGATAACAACTATTGGTACTAGGCTACTAGTGTATAGACACTTAATGTTGTTATGAGAATTTTAGATTAAGACTTTAGGATTGCTACTATTGAGCAATTTGTTATCAGATGTTTTGTTAATGTGAAAAGTTTATAGCAGAGGAAGAGGGCCATCACTTGAATTAAAAAAATTAAGGCTACTATTATATCTACTAGACACACACACACACACACACACACACACACACACACACATATATATGCATATGTTCTCAACATAGATATGTCAACATACAGTGTATTAGAGTCACAAAAGTAGAGGAAAAGGGCCATCACTTGAATTAAAAATATTGACACTACTATTATATCTGCCAAAGACATACATATGCATATGTTCCTCTACATAAATTTGTCAACATATAGATAGAATGATTTGTAGCTATTGTACTTGTTTAGGCTATATTGGTTTATATCTAACATAAACACCCTTTTTTTATTTCAGCCAACTGATGTTAGGTGTCAACTACCATCACCTATGGAAGCAAAGAGATCCTCTTCTGCTAGAAACCCAAGTGGTGAAGATGCTGCTTAATTTATAGTCATCATAGTTATGTGAACTTCCATTTATGAAGATATATCATATGTCTTTTTTGTATTTACACTAGCTTGTGGACAAACTTAATGTGTCCTTTTATTGTATTTGCAATATGGCAAATGTTACTAGCTAAAAACAAAGCCAAACAATTCTAGTGAATGTTACACTTTGAGAACTTCTTGGTTTTAAATTGAATGTGTTATTTTGCATTATGTAGGTGTATTAACTAAAACAAGAGTATATGGACAGGTTTTTAGAAGGAGTATAGCATTGAAAATGCAACTAAACAAAACAAATTATATTGCAAAACTTGTACAATATTTCAATAATTGGGTGCTACAATTGTGGCATAATAATAATAATAATAATAATAAATAACATGAAACATAATTATAGTAGCGATTTTGCTAAAAAAATTCACAGCAATTTTACTCAAAAGTTTGTGGCAGATCACAAAAATAATAATAATAGTAAAACATAATTATAGTGGCAATTTGATAAATGGTTTGTGGTGGTTCAAAACAGCCACTAGATTCAAATGAAAATGAATTTTGAAAAAAAAATTATGGTGAAATAAAATGCTAACATTTGACCACCAATAAATGATATCACTTTAGTGGCGATTCCGCCGGTGGCCAAAACCACCACTAGTTAAGTGGTGGCGACTAGGATAGGGGATACCTCCAATGATTTAGCGGTGGTTGAAAACACCGCTAATAGCTTTAAAAACCAGCATTAAAAGATATATTTGTTTTTCAAAAATTCATTGATACTAATGATGTAATCAATGATGCCATAAAAATATTTAAGTTATGAAATGGTTTTGTGGAAGAGATTGGGGAAGAAAATGTGATGCAAATGGTGATGGATAGTGTCTCGACTTTTGTAACCACCACTCATAAGTTGGAAGAAAAGAGAACAAAATTATTTTGGCTCATATGCAGTTCATTACGTTGATTTAATTCTTGAAGATATTGACAAGCTTCCGATTTTCCATAATACAATTTCTAAGGCCAAGCAAATTACAAATTTTATTTACAGGCATGCTCAGGTGCTTGCTTTGTATTTATAGAAAGTATTCTAAGGGTAAAAAGTTAGCTAGGCTAGTAGTTACAAGATTTGCAATTTCCCATCTTACTTTGAAGTATATTATGGATAGAAAGTATGATCTCATATCAATGTTTGCATCAAGAAGATGGACAACTATTACATATGCAACTAGACAAGAAGGCAAAAATATAGTGGAGATTGTCTTGAGAGATAAGAGGTTTTAGAATTCTACCCAATATTGCTTGATGTGTGTAACTCCATTGGTTAGGATATTGAGACTTATAGATGTTAACTTAAAACTGGCTATGCTATACCTTTATGAAGTAATGGATAGAGCTAAAGAGCAAATAGCTACAAATTTTGACAATAAGGAGGAAAGGTGTAAAAAGATGTGGAAGATTATTGACACTTGTTGGAACCTACAACTTCATAAACCTTTCCATCCGACGACTTATTTTCTTAATCCCAAGTAAGTCACATTAAATATTTAAATTTAATAATTCTCTTTAATTCTTTATTAAAACTTTGTATTTAACTTTGTTTCTTAACTTGTTAGGTACCATTATGATCCTAACTTCAATGTGGATAGTGAAATGAGGTTAAGTTTATACACCACACTTGAGAGGATGTTTCCCCACTTAGACTTCTAATTAATGAACAAATTCAAAATTTTACAAGAGCCTAATGGCTTTTTAAAATGAGCATAGCAATTGCAACTCAAGATAGAAAGCAACAGGATAATGGATTTTTCTTATAGTTAACCAAAGCTAATTTCTAGTTTACGACTTGTTCTTCTTTTAATTGACTTATAATTTGTTTTTAGCTTTTAGAGGTCTTTTGTGGGAATAATTTGGTGGAG
The DNA here is from genome assembly GCA_026873985.1 of Saraca asoca. Taxonomy (NCBI): domain Eukaryota; kingdom Viridiplantae; phylum Streptophyta; class Magnoliopsida; order Fabales; family Fabaceae; genus Saraca; species Saraca asoca. Next base: position 17,332 of record JANHAO010010021.1, read on the forward strand.
TGTGCAAGGAACTACAAACTTTATCTATAAGTCTTAAATCTCACTTATAGTGCTATAAGATGTGAAAGAAATTAAAGCACATTTGACCTAGTGCATTTGGAGAGGAGAAATCGTTTAGCACAAAAAAAAATTGAATGCACTTGTGTATGTCAAATATAATCTTCAACTTGAAATGAGACAAAAGATAAAAGAGGAAAAGAGAGACGCTTATCGATAAATGAGTAAAATGCCTATTATTATGTTGATTACCACCTCTTGATTTATTATTAATTTGTGGTTTTACTGCACTTTTTGTTTTAGTTGAGTCCATTTGTTCGTTGGTACTATTGTAGTTTGTATTTGTCTTTTTAGGTTAGCAAAGAGGCTTTAGAAGGAGGATGAAAGTAGAAGTTTGGAGCACACTTGAATTGAGGAGAAGCTAGGAAAGAAGCCATGTAAAGAACCTAAATAAACCATGATTGAAATTGAAGAAATTGAAGAAGCCAGCACTAAACATGGCCTAATCATGTCCTGGGATACGACCGTGTTTGGTGCAACATCCAGCAAATCTCCAGCCCGAAACATGACCAGCCCGTGTCCTGAAGTACAATCGTGTTCCGAGCCTTATAAATTGCTATATAAGTTGATATTAAATAGCCTGATGTATTCATTAGTTATTCATTAATTAGGATTAAGCTAGATTACGAGTTTCTTTATTTTCTTGAGAGTTTTCTGAGTTGAATT
>JANHAO010010022.1:0-17976 GCA_026873985.1 Saraca asoca
AATCATGGATCCAGGTATGTTCTAATCCCTCATTAATAGAGAATGTGAGAATTATAATATCAAAGATCCTATTATTTATTGATGTAGTTTTCTGTATGGTTTAAAATCTAGAGAACTACGAATGATATTGTTAGATTTTCTAGCAATGTATGTATAAAAAAAATTATTCTCATTTTACATTTACTTATTATGATGTCATCAAAATTTACTTTTCAATTAAATTTTATTCATTTTTTAACATGATTTAAGGAAAAATTTTATTTATAAATCAATTAAAATTATTATTTTTAACTTTGTTTTTATAGATTAAAATTCGTTTTCAAATGAAATGATTTTTATTCTAGAATGAAGTTATAAAATTCTAATACCAGGCTCAAAACTGTAACTTTAACATTTATTTATTTATTTATTAAATAAGTAATGGGATATTAAGCCATACTTGAATGCACACCATTTACGAATTCCGAAGGAGATCATTGAGATGCTAGTTAGCCTTTTGAATGGAATTTAACCCCTTGAGCACAAATTTTCAGTGCTAACTCGCGGGATAACGAGCATTTACCTTTTTGAGTAAATAAAAAATCTTATTTTTAATAAAAGTTAGAACTTCAAAAAAAATATATAAAAATGTGAAATTTTCTTTATAAAAGTTAAAAAATGCATATCAATGTGAACTGTTTTAAATACATGCTAAGCTTAATCCAAAAAAGAATTATTATGATTTTATGAAATTCTAATAAGATGTGATAAAAAAATGGATTTGGATTACCATGAGTAAAAAGTTTTTAAATTGTTTACTTTTTTTACTATTTTTATAAAATCAGTGATAGATGAATATTTGATTTACTGAACAATTATAATTATTTAGTTTAAAGGAAAGAGGAAAACATGCTTTATCCTTTTAAAGTTTGTATTTAGAAAAAATTATTTCTTAAAGTTTAAAATTAGATATTTTACTCTCAAGAACTATTTCAGAAAATGAAACAGTTAAATTAAAAGTTAAGTTTAATAAAAATAGGATAAGTTATCCCAATTACAAATTGTAGGAGATAAAGTATATTTTCTCTTTAATTTTATTTATATTAGTATGTGATAAATTATATTTTATTATAATTATTTATATAAATTATTTTAAATTTAAATATTCAAAATAATTAAAAATAATTTATAAATAAAAAATTAGACAAATAAAAAATGTACTAATATTTTTTATATTGAAATACTAACTTAGAGAAAAATTTAATGTATATTACTAACATTTATATTAGGGAGGGTCAATATTGAATACGAAGAAGTATAAAAAATTTCTTTTCACTTTAGGGTGGTTAAATTAAACTTGAAATTGAAGCATTAAACTATAAAAAAAACTTATAATTTGCATCAATTATTCATTTTATTAACTATTTTATTTAGTTGGACAATTTTTTCATTAAGTTTTTAAATAAGAATCAAAATATTATTATATACTAATTTATCACATTATTTTTTAATATAATTTTAAATTTATTTTTATATATTTAATTAAAATTTTATATATTTAATTTAATTTTTATTAATCATATAATATAGAAAATAAACAAGTGTATAATAATATTATAATACTTATTATAACAAGTTAAAAAAAATTATGCAATTGAATAAAATAGTTAAAGAGTGTTCATTTCAATGCCTTATATAGTTTAAGACTTTAATTTTAAATTTTAAACGTTGGTAGTGATATAATCTAATCATTCAAAAGTTGAAAAGGATTTTTTTTAATATATTTTTACCATAAAAAATATAAGTTTGAATTAAAAATATAAATTAAATATAAATAAATAAATTAAGATAATAATAAAATAAAATAAGAGACATCGATTTTTAGCATAAAAAACTTCTAGTGTAAAGATAAAAAAACATTGGCTAAAAAAAATTAATTGAAAAGAAGCAATACAGTGTACATACTTTTTAATTTATTTTTTAATTTTACCTTTATGTCTTACTTCTCTTATTATTTATTTTATATTTATGACAGTTTTTTTTAAGTTTTATAATTATAATTCTGTTATAATATTTTTAATGCTTTTTATTATTAAATTATCTTATTATTTGGATTTAATACAAGTCAACTATGGGGACTTAATCACAAATTATTTTAAAATTTGAAATGTAATTATATAAAATAAAATTATAAAGATTAAATTATAAATTTAGCAAAATTATAAATCCTAAAACTGCTATTAACCTTTAACTTTTTACAAAAATTGCAAATCAAATATCTCACAACATGATACACTATTTATGCAACATAATGCCTTGTTTATATAAATTGACAACGGTATATAATTTGATCAAATATAAAATATTACGTTTGAAAATTGTTACAACATAATAATACGCTTAAAATTTAATATTAAATCAAATGTTTTAAAATCATATATTAAATCAAAAGTTTAAAATAAGGATTTAAATTTAATCTATTATCATTGTAAATTAATTTTATGCTATGATCCACCCATGTATTCCAGTATTATTAAAAAGTTATTAAAACTTTAATATTGTTAATAAAAACTCTTACTTACTCTTGGTTAATTTAAAATCATATTTTATAATAATATGAGTAAATCAATGATTCTAATATAAAAATATGGGATATATCTTGTTAATTTATTCATAATATAAATTGTAATAATATAATATTAATTTAAAGAATTTTAAACTTTTTAAATATAAAATAAAATTTTTTTACTAAATTTTTATTCTAAAATTATGATTATATTTAAAATATAAAATATAATCAAATATGTTTTAGAAAAAAATATTTTATGAGACGGATTTTCTTTTATATATAAATATAAATACAGATTTCCTCTTAAATTCTCTCGGTGAAAACTTTGATAGCTGGTTTTGATTTTCACAATGGAATAAATTAATTTAAGTATGTACAAATTCATTCAAACACATTCATTTAAACCACAAAAAAAATGTTTATGCATTAAACTATATTGTCAAATAATAGTGGAAACACCATTTGGACTTTGCTGATAATTGATGGAAACTACCTTGACAAAATAAACATATGCTTGTTTTACTAAATCGCGAACATTACCCGATATCACTTTGAGTAACACGTTTATTTCTATTTTGAATGTCATCCTATTATAATGTTGTTTGTTTAAAAAAAAATTGCAAGAGGCAAAAAGTTCAGAAAAAAAAAATACAAATGAATTATACGACAAATAGAAACCTCAATTACGATAGTTAACAACAAAAAATTAATCTCAATAGCAGGAGTATCAAAAATAGTCAACCCTAAATCTTGAGAAAGATTAAATGAAATGAGTCAATCAACATACTAATGTCCTTCTCTATAGGTATGAGTGACCCTAACTTGCCAATATCAAGAAAGTATTTTTTGACATTGTTTAAGTAATGAGCAAAACTTCAAATTAGAAATATTATTATTAAGAAAAGCTTTTACAAAAGCTTTGGAATCTGATTCCAAGATAACCATTTTATAAGCCCTGTTTCAAACTAAATTGAGAGCTTATAAAGCATTTCAAAGTTTAGCAATAAAAAAAGTTATATCTTCTCAAGTTCCTAACAAATCCACCTAACCAAGATCTATTAGTATTTTGAACAAGCCCGCCACCATAAAAAATGAAAAGATTGGATCTTGCAGCATCATAAAATTAACTTTCACACAATCTTGTATAGGTGGAATCCAACTAATATTAATAGAATCAAGACTTGGAGAAGAATTTGAATTCTTCATGAAAGCAACAAAATAACAAATATGCTAAACATAATTCATGATAATGCGCTTTGTCTGCAGATGTAAGATAAAGGAAAGCTAAAAAAATACTCTTATTTCTCCAATCTCAGATAAACCAGATTGTTACACCCCAAATAAGAGATTATTCAACAGAATCAGATGAGCCCAAACAAATAGTAAGATTGATATAAACCCAATCATAAAAGTCCAAGTTGAAAAAGTGGGCACAATTATTAGCCTTAAGAAACAAAAATCACATATTTTTAGCTTTCAGGCACTTCCAAAGAACATGTAGCGCATCTTTCTGAAAGTGATTACAATTAGAACATAAAGGATTACCAATTTTGCGCTTACTCCTTTCACTATTAGTAAGCAAACCATTGTTACAAACACTCCAGATGAAAAACTTAATACGTTTAAGACTCTATTAACTCCAAATATGTTTCCAAATAATATCTTGAATAGCACATTTACTTTCCTTGATCAAATTGTATGCATCTTTAACAGAAAAAAAAAAACCCCCACTCTTATTTGTTTTCCATTGCAAAATATCATAACTAGCTTGAGATGAAGGAGGCAAAATAGCATGGAATTTAATAGCAATATCATTGGGAAGGAATTGATTAATGAGATCCAAATTTTAGCAACCATCATTATTCTTAAAATAAGACACTATGTAATCATGCATAAAAGAAGGAAGCGAAACAATCACAAGATCCTTTAGACATAAATCTTTAAACCAAGCATTATTTTGGAAATTCAGAGATTTTCCATCACTCATACTCCAAGATAAGCCACTCCAGATATAAGACTAGATATGACATAAACTTTTCTAAAGAATAGAGTCTGTGTTTTTTATATCGATATTTTTAGTCAAATCCTTCCTTTTTGCATACTTATTTTTTAAGACTTGAGCCTAAAGATTAGAGGACCCATCACAAAGGTTCCAAATAAGTTTTATTAAGCAAGCAACATTCATGTCACATAAGTCTTTAATGCTTAAATCTCTAGAAAGTTTCAATTGACATATTTTATCCCAAGAAATCATATGGATTCTCCTATCATTAAAATTATGGCCCTAAATAAAGGAGCATTGATAATTCTTAATATTCTATAAAGTAGCAATGGGAATTGATGAAACTTACATGGTGTACATAAGAAGAGCACTAATAACAAAATTTGCCAAAAGCACTTGACTAGCCATTAAGTGACATTTAGATTTCCAACTAGCTAACTTATCTTGAACCTTCTTCACAATATGACTAAAATTATTTTTATTAACCTATTTATGAGTTAAAGGAATCCCTAAATGCATACCAAGATTTGTTGTAGGAGAGAAATTACAACGATGGACTATTTTATCACTCAAGTAAGCTTTTACATTTCTAGAGAAAAAGATATTGGTTTTTGCCTAATTTGCTTTCTGACCTAAAGCCATATAGACAAAATGCAAACATTGAAGAATCATCTCAATTTCACTTTTAAAAGATTCTCCAAATAAAAGAAGATCATCTGCAAACATAATATGAGAAATGACAGGATCAGAATAACCAGCTCTTATACAGGCCTATTTTTTATTTTTCATAGCATTAGAAATCAAATGAGATAATTTGTCCATATAGAGAACAAATATATAAGGGGACAAAAGGTCACCTTGTCTTACTCCTCTAGAAGGCAAAAACTCTTTAGTACAATTTCCATTCCAAAGAACATTGAGGGAAGTAGAAGAAATGCATTTCATAATATTTTGAAGAATAAAATCAAACAAATGAATTTCTTAGAGAACTTTTTGAATAAAATCCCAAATTTGACAATCATAAGCTTTTTCCAAATCAACCTTGATAGCAAAGAAACCTTTTCTACTTCTCATTTTCTACATCGAATGAATCATCTCTTGAGCAATTATAATGTTATCATGAATACATATTTTCGAAACAAAACTAGCTTGAAAAGGCAAAATTAGATCAGGCAACAAGGGCTTAAGTCTGGTGACAATAACTTTAGTCACACACTTATATAAAACATTGCACAGAGAAATAGGATGGAATTGATTAATAAATTTAGGTTTTTCAACCTTGGGAATGAGACAAATCAAAGTTTTATTAATATCTTAGATATCATGGCCACTAAAGATGTCATTCACAAAACTGTAAACTTTGTTGACCACTATTCCCTAATTCTTTTGATAAAAAGTAATAGGATAATTGTCATTTCTTGGGGCTTTGGTGCCACCCATAGAAAAAATAGCTCTATGAATCTTAACATTCATAATTAGAAGAGATGATTTATCATTTTGAGCAGAACTAAGAATAAGAAACCTCATTTTTGGTGTAATAGAATATCTTAGATCATCCTCTAAACAAAATAGATTTTTAAAGAAAGCCTCTATAAGAAAAATTGACTATTTGTTTTTATTTACCAATCTACTATTAAAATTTCTTAACATGTTGACTCAATTTCAGCTTTTTCTATTCATTGTTTTAGCATGATAATAACGAGTATTTCTATCTCCTTGATTAATCCATACAACTTGGAATTTTTGATGCTATAACATTTTCTATTGGAAAGGTCATTTTGAAATTGATTTTCTAACCGATGAAGAAAAGGATTATTTTTTTGCTCCTGAGTATGCTGAGTATGTTGAATGCTAGCAATATGAGCCAGACAAAAACTTTTTTTTCCTTTTCCAAAAATGCCCAAACACATAGTCTAACAAAGTTGCAGAAAGATCTTTAAGACATTGTATTATATCTCTATCTCCATGTCATTCAGAAATAAAGAAATCATTGAAAGATTCATGAGTTAATAAAGCTGTTTTAAATTGAAAAGAGCAATCATCTTTAAAATAGGTTGCTCACCCACATTAATTATAATTGGATGGTGTTATAAGTATTTTCGAATCCACTCAAAATGGACTGGTTAAAGCCCAATATGAAACAAAGCCCAACCAAGAGGGAGGCCTAAGACGCATAACAACTGAGGTCACTGAGTAGGATACCAGCTTGCCACCCATGAGTTAAGGTTGCTGAACGGGATCGATACCTGAGACTAGCTCGCTAAATAGAGCACGACGTATAGATCATCTTTTGCCAGGTCTATTCTAGATGGGTGAGCGGTAAGGATGACTTATTTGGATAGCAGATCACCTAATACAAATCGAGGTTGCTGGAATAGTGAGCTAGGCACCAATGCAAAGGCCTAGTCATCAGTTAAGGGTGCCTATCCCCAATCGACAAGTCAGCTTCCGAAACTGACACATCAGCTCCCAACAGTCTAACAATGATTTGCTTAGCATTTATTATCAGATGCCAAGCATTTATTACCTTATGCAACGAAGATAAGCATTTTAATCATAGAATAAATTACACTTATAGCCCTCCCCTCTTCTATCAATAGGGGAGGATATCTCTATATAAAGTAGTGGAAAAAAAAGATATTGTATGCAGAGACTCTGCCAAATTACCATAAGCTTTGTATTTCCGATTGAGTTGAATGGAAAACCATCACGTAAAAAGCTAGTAAAAGTCTTAGTGGACGTAGGGGTCGACTAGCTTTAGCTGAACTACGTAAAAGCTTATGGTGTTTATTGCTCTTCCTTCCTACTTTTTCTTCTTTTTATTCCATTAGTTTACTTCATTAACTTGTAGCTTGGGGTGATTCTGAACTGATACCTATTGACCAAATTTCACTGTCAACATTTTGGCGCTAGAGGAAGGCCCCCTAGCTGCGTTCTTTTTATTTCTGATACATCGTTTAACCTACAATGGCAAAAGGAAGGATAACCAGAAGCACAGGAGTATTTGCTGGCCAGCTTGAAGGTCAGGCATAGCCTCAACGGGACTCTGCTGCCCTCACAATAGGAGTTGTGGCAGGCATGGCACCTCCTACTCCATACCAACTTGTCACTCATGAAGAAAATGGAGTCTAGACTTGGCACCAATGCCAGGAAGCTCTGGAGAACACTATGAAGGAGTTGGCAGATATGGTTAGAGCTTTGGCCTAGGTGCAGATGCTGGGTATGCATAAACAAGCTGGAATTATAGCATCGGAGAAGGGACTTCAACGACCGGGGCCCTAGCATGAAGAGCCCATAAGAGGAGAACATCAACGTATCGGCTCCATTCATTCATCAAATTCATAATTAAGGTCAGAGGTCCGCAGGGTTCATGAGGGCGAGAAAGATGACTAGCAATATGATAGCTTGGGTCAAGAAGAGAGCTCTAGTAAAATGGACTATGAATGCAGAATGGATCAACGTTAGTGTAGCCATGAAAATAGTCGAAGGCATAAAACTTTAGATCATCATTCTCGTGACCATTGAGATGAAAGGAGTCAATAGACTACTAGCCATCGGTTCAAGACCCCAGACCCTATCATTGAAGACTTGCTTCAAAGGGTAAAACAGTTAAAAAAGAGGCCTGTGACCTAGAATAGCTAAGACTCCTACGAGGAAAAAATGTTGTTTACTAGGGAGATTGAAACAGAACCCCTTCCTTATAGGTTTAAGGTCCCTAGCATTCCACTATACAATGGGGATAGTGACCCATATAGCCATTTGGATGCATACAACATCCAAATGGATCTCCAGACCTCTAGTTCATTGGTGAGGTGCTGAGTTTTCCCTACCACCCTTGGGGAGATACCGCGAACCTGGTTCAGGAACCTCCTAGCCCGTAGCACTTGCAACTGGGAGGAGTGTCAGACAAAATTCCTTAACAAATATAAAGCACTAAAAAGGTAGCTCACCCTATCATGCCATTTGGCGATGATTTTCCAATGGAAGGACAAATCACTTAAGGACTACATTACTTAATTCTGACGTGAGGTTGACCAATAATGTGGAAAACTCGTCAAATGAAAGTGTCCTCACGGCCATCTCAGCTGGACTCCGTAAGGATGGGAAGCTGTATAAAGACATCTATAAGTCCTTGGTCAAGAGTTTAGATGAGTTCTACGAGCGCACAACCAAAGAAATTCAATGGGAAGAAACCTTTAGCCTAAAGAAACCCGACCAGAAGGTGGAGGCGAGTAACTCTAGTAGGGGAAAGAAGAGGGCCGGTGGTAAGAGTAATGGACAGGGTTAGGAGATCAAGTCACAAAGAAGGCTAAAAATGAGCGGTCACAACGCCAAGGCCACTATGACAGTTATACTATCCTATCAGATACCCCAGACAGGATCTTCGTGACCAAAAGGGGCAATAAGGACTCTGGAAGGCCTAAACCCATAAAAGCTCCCATTGAATGAAGAGACTAGAGTAAATTTTATGCCTATTATAGTGAGGTCAGTCACAACACCTCTGACTGCTGGGCATTGAAAGATGCCATCGAAGACCTCATTAAGACAAGTCACCTGAAGGATTATGTGGTGAGACCCTTGGGATAGCATCCCCCATGCCCTCAACAACTGGGACAATATCCGCAGTAATAGGCCCCCGAGCATGAGGAAACACCTTCAGTAAGGACTATTTTCAACATTCACCATGGACTTCACATTGTTGGTACCTCGAACAGGTCGTATGATCATTATATATGGGCAGCAGGTCATGTTCTACTCGCAAGTCATGTGAAAAATGAGAGGCTTACCAAAAAGGCTAAATTAACCTCAGAAAGCATTATATTCACGGAAGAAGATGTACGAGGAATCCATACCCCTCATAATGAATAGTCATTCGTGCCCAGATTGGCAATGCTGATGTGAGGAGAATAATGATTGATACTGACAGTTTTGTTAATGTGATGTATAAAGGATGCTTCAATCAGTTATGAGTGAGCTTAAGCCAGTTGAACCCTTCCCTTGAACCCCTATATGGATTCATGGGAGATGGAATAGTGCTAATAGGTAAGATTAGATTACCGCTTACCTTAGGAGATCTGGACCATCAAGCGACGGTTGTGACTGATTTCTTGATCATAGACTGTCCTTTAGCTTATAATGTACTACTGGGCTGACCTGCTATGAATGACCTAAATATAGTGATGTCCACCAGGATGCTTATTATTAAATTCCCAACCTCGAGTGGGGTTGAATATGTGCAGGGATAACAGTAAACTGCCCAACACTGCTATGAGGATGTGGTCCAGCTTGGGGTATAAGCCAAGAAAATACATGTAGTATTCGGAGGAGAACTCCAAGCAATGAGTGCTAAAAAGGTTAGCTATGACCTCGACCCTTTGAGGTAGACATTGAACAAGCCACTGGTCCAGTTGAAGAGCTTAAAAAGATAAGAGTCAGTGAAGAGGACAAAGAAAGATGCCCTAGGGCGGGGAAGTGTTTGCCACCTGACATAAAAGCACAGCTCGTTAGATTTCTCAAGGCCAATTTGGATATTTTTGCTTGGAAGCATGAGGATATGATAAGCATCGACCCCGGGGTTATGTCACACAGACTCAACATTGACCCTCGGTACAAACCAGTCTACCAAAAGAGAAGGTCAATGATAACGAGCGCTATACCACATTGAAGGAAGAGGTGGACAAGCTATTAGTGAACAAATTCATTCAGGAATCCCATTACCCCACCTGGGTCACTAATCCCATCCTCGTGAAAAAGAAAAATGGGAAATGGAAGATGCGTATAGACTTCACTAACTTAAACAAATCCTGCCCAAAAGATAGCTTTTCTCTTTCGCGGATCAACTAACTTGTGGATGCGACAGCGGGTCATGAACTCCTCAGTTCCATGGATGCCTATTCGGGATATAATCAAATCCTGATGGTTGTAGAAGACGAAGAACACATATCATTCATCATCGATCGTAGGTTATATTGCTACAAAGTAATGCCTTTTGGGCTTAAGAACATAGAAGCAACTTACTAGCGACTAGTGAACATGATGTTTCATGACCAAATAGCCAAAACAATGGAGGTATATGTGGATGACATGTTGGTGAAGTCTGCGCAGCTAGCCAACCATGTCTGCTATCTAGATGAAGTGTTTCAAGTCCTGAGGAGGTATCGGATGAAATTAAACCTGCTTAAATGTGCGTTTGGGTCACCTCGGGAAAATTCCTCAGCTTCATAGTGAATGGTAGGGGGATCAAAGGCTCTCCTTGACATGCGATCTCCTGTTGGAGCCAAAGATGTACAAAGCCTGAACGACCAAGTTACGACACTTAGCAGATTCATTTTAAAGGCAACAGACAAGTATGTCACCTTCTTCAACATTCTAAGGAGGGCGAAAAGGTTTGAATGGACATGAGAATGCAAAGTTGCTTTTAAAGAGCTTAAACAGTATCTTAAGCAAGCTCCACTCTTGTCAAAGCCAAAAGAAGGCGAGAAACTGATCGTGTACTTGGGAGTGTCCCAACATGGCCTCAGTGCGATCTTGATGTGAGAAGAAGGAAGGGTTCAACTCCCCATTTATTATGTGAGTAAGCGACTGCTGGACATCGAGACAAGATACACGCTAATGGAAAAACTTGCCTACTACTTGGTCATTGCGTCAAGAAAGTTGTGACCTTACTTTCAGGCCCACAGTATAAAGGTTCTCACCCAATTCCTGCTCAAACAGGTCTTGTAAAAAATAGACGCTTCAAGTCAGTTGCTCAAATGGGCCATTGAGCTTGCCCAGTTCGATATTGAGTACAAACCCAGGCCGACAATTAAGGGACAAGCTCTAGCTGACTTCATCACAAAATTCACGGGGCCTGTGTGAGAAGAAGTAGAAGCTTCAAAAGCCTTGTGGTGGGAGCTATATGTGGATGGGTCATCAAACAATCAAAAGGCCGAGGCAGGGGTGCTCCTCATTAGCCCAGAAGGACATAAGGTCCTTTGTGCTTTAAGATTTGATTTTCAGGCTACTAATAATGAAGCCGAGTATGAGGCATTATTAGTCAGACTACAGTTGGCCAAAGTAGTACGAGCTGAAAAATTAAAGATCTTCAGTGATTCATAACTCGTTGTCAACCATGTAAATGTTGAATACCAAACCCAGGGGTCAAAGATGACCAAGTATCTCCAAAAAGTCCAAGAAATGTTAAGTCCCTTTCAGCAGTATGAGGTCAACCACAACTCAGAATATACATACAAATGCCTTAGCTCACCTGACAATGGCAAAGGACATTGACTTCTTGCGGGCATTCCCCGGTTGAAACTCTTTCATCCCCAAGCATTGAGTAGAACGATATCATAATGGTAATTGCCAAACCACTAGAATTCTGGATGAATTCAATCTTGGACTACTTGTAAGGAGGTAAATTACTAGAAGATAAACTTGAAGCACAGTGATTTTGAGCTTAAGCCATCAGATACTGCATCTGTGATGACATGTTATACAAAAGAGGGTTTACAACCCCACTCTTGAGGTATATCAATGGCAGCGATTGCGATACCATTCTGGAGGAAACCCATACAGGCCACTATGAAAACCATGCAGGGGGCTGTCTTTGGCCCAAAAAGCCATTCGATAAGGGTTTTACTGGCATACAATGAAGTAAGACACCATCGACCTCGTCAAAAGATGCGATAAATGTCAAAGGTTCATGAAGATTCTACAAGCATCGCCAACCTACTTATGGTAGATGATCAGTCCGTGGCCTTTTGTGATTTGGGGGATAGACTTAATTGAGCCACTCCCAACAACCCATGGTAATTGCAAACACATGGTAGTGGCCATGAATTACTTCACCAAATGGACGGAGGCAAAGTAGCTCGTTGAGATCTCATCTATAAGGATCGAAAGATTCATGTGGAACAATATCATCTACAGATTTGGAGTCCCTCAGCAGATCATGACTGACAACGTGACTCAATTTAACAGCGAGTAGTTTATTTAGTTTTGTAATGACTTAAAAATAACAAAAGGCTTCTCAACCATAGATCATCCAAGGCCAATGGGCAGGTTAAAGCCATCAACAAGATAATTAAATGCTTCTTAAAGATGAAGTTAGAGGCCAAGAAGGGGTCATAGGTGGACGAGCTCCCAAAGGTGTTGTGGGCTTATAGAAGCATAGTGTGAAACAGTACGGGAGAAACGCCTTCTCGATCGTATACAGGTGTGAAGTGATGATTCCTACAAAACTTGAAATAGTTTCTCAGCGAAGAGTTACTTTCAATCCTAAAGACAATAATCAACTGCTCACTGTGAGTTTGGATCTTGCAGAAGAAATGAGAGAGAAAGCCTACTTCAGAATTGCGACCTATCAATGGTACGTTGTGAAGTATTACAACCGGAGGGTATGAACTTGGAGTTTTAAGCCTGGCAGTCTTGTTCTGCATCTTGTCCTCCTGAGAGCATGAAAGGCCAGCGAGGGGACCCTAGGGCCTAACTGAGAAGGCCCATACATTATTAAAAGGGTTATTGGTAGTGGGGTATATCACTTGGCAAATATGGAGGGAACAGAATTCCCTTGAGCCTGGAACGTTGAACATCTCTATTGGTATCATCAATAAAACCCCCATTACTTGTAAAAATTAATAAGCGCAAGCATTCATGTAATTCTTTGCATTCTTGTATAAAATAAAATAAAATAAAATATTTCAATGAAAGTGAAAAATTGTTCATTTAGAGGCATGCACTAGGTGATTTAGCATACTCACATTTATAGTCTCGCATGCTCAAGCATAAAAATGGAAGAAAAGCATGCAAAATTCATTCAACTCTTAACAAGTTTATACAAGGTCTGAAAGTTACATCACAAAAACCAAAAGAAAACAAAAGTCTAGGGCTCATAGCTTAAAGAGCCAGAGTATCAGGAGCGGGACCTTCCTGAGGGTGGGGATCAGAAGGAAAAGTGGTAGAGGCATCCTTCAGTAGAGCACTAGTAGCTTCAGCAACCTAGGGATAACCTTCCTCTCGAGCAGCACCTCTAACAGGGGAAGTCTCAGTAGTGGCGTCCATTTCATTCCTGGAAGAACTAGTCCGAGTGGCCCTTCTCTTGTAACGTTCGATAGCATCAACAACTCATGGATAGAAAAAGGAGAAATCCAACTTTGGATATTACTCCCAAAGAGTAAAGAAGAAAGCCAAACAAGTCTTCATCTTCACTTGCTTTATTAATGAAGTGGACTTCGCTCTAATCTTGGTAGCTTAATCTTTCACAAGAACAATCTCCTGTTTGGCTACCTCTAGCTCTTTCGCAATAGCTTTGGCCCGCTGCTCTGCTAAACCAATACGTTAGTCCTCGACTTCGGCCCTCTGTCTCACCCAGTAAGCTTGTTTGAGGGTTTCATCCAGGTCAATCTTTGTCTTGGCCAGGTCATTGGTAGTCAAGCCAAGATTCACTACGGCATCCTCGCGATCCACTTCTACACAGGATAAGGCAGCCTCAACGTTCTTGACTTTCTCCTTCAGATCCAACACCTCAGCAAAAGTAGTGACTAGCTTATTTTCAAGGTCCTCCTTTTCCTTGTTTTGGGTATAGAGGCCTTCCTCTACTTTCATCGATGGAAGCAAACCCTGAAAAGTCAGCCAAGTTAGATGGCAGAATAAGCGAAAGAATCAAAAAGGAAAGACTTCACTTACCATAAGGTGATGACGAGCCGCATAGCTCAACATTCTCTCAGGGACAAACTCCTTGGCCTCCAACACTTTGATCCTATTGCGGGACCCCAAGGTTGTGTTGATATTATCAATGAGCATCTCGATGTACTCCCTTGTCTTGGAGTCTAGCTCAACTGACAGCTCTGTAATAGCCTTTAGCACAGCCCGTTTCTTAAGGGCAGCCTTTTTCTTCCCTTTCTCCACCCTTTGTCTTTTAGAAGGGGGCTCAGAAGAAGCCATACCCTCAGTCTCAACCGCCAACTCAGGCTGAAAAGTAGCCTTAACTACCACCTCGGTAGGGAAGCAGGATTTGGCTCCTACAAAGGTTCAGTCCTTAGAGTCAAAGGCTAGTTTTCAGCAGAGGGGGCTGTAGCCATGTCAGGATTCAGAGCAATCTCCTCATCATCAGAGGGTGGTGACCTCAGAATGAGTTCTAACATTTTATTGTAGTTTGAGAAGTTAGCTGGAGGGACCGGTATGATAGGATGAATGCCTATCTCCTTTATAACTTCAATATTTTTTACTAGAGCAAGCTTGTGGAACTAAGGAGATCGTCGTCAAAATGAAAATCATTTTCAAGGTCCTCGGTGGAAGTGAATCGATCCAAGACTCCAAGTTCTTCCTCCTGCAAAACTGATTTCTAGCCGGTCCTATCTACAAAATAAGATAAGTTATGATCAAGGATGAATGTAGACAAGACTAAGTTTGTGACTCTAAGCTCGCTTATCAGGAGTAATGACGAATCTAAAGTTTTTAAGATCACACAAGGAGGGACACAAGATATAGAACCATCGGTTCTTATAATGACTTGCTTTAGATTTCCCTTTAGCATCCCCTTGTGGCAAAATCTTTTTGCGTGTCGTTGGCCAAGTTGTGAGGTAATAAAGCCCGTTCGATGTGCTCATGCACCTAAGACTAAACAAATAACACAAAACCTTAGCTGATAGTGGCAAAAGGCTATTACCCAAAAAAATCAATGCCAGTGAAATAAGCTGGGTGAAGGAGTTCAAAGTAAGTTAGGCTGGACTAAGCCTCACTCTGTTCAGGAAATCGATAATAAAGGGATGGATTGGAAACCTAACACCCACCACAAGGTGTGAGAAACTAATAGCAATGAATCCCTGGGGTAGATAGGCTACGTAATCATCTTGAGACAGAGTCATGAGATGGAACCCTTTAGGGATCCAATATGTCCGGATCGCTTTTTACAGCTTGCGATAATGGACAGAGGAAATGTGCGTGCTGAATACATGATGATCCAATGGTCGTGGACCCGCAACAACCTCTTAGACCTCGACAGGACTTGAACGAGTAATAGAATCCCTAGTGACCTCCTCGCTCCTTGAGGTTGCTCTACTGGGGTGTTGCATCAACCCCACATTTTAGGTTAAGGAGCTAGGTTCACCATTTTTATTCTTACTGCGAGGATGGCAACGTCTATGACCTACGCCCGTCTACACAAAGGAAAAAGATTGGTCAGGTCACTACAACCAGACTTTACTAAAAACTAAGGCTAATAACTCCCTATGTGGCAGGCCATGAACACCCTGAGTCATTCGCCAACAACCTAGACTCCTACTAGCGAGCAAGATTCAATGGTCAAATCATGAAGACTGTATGATAAAAGCTAGACTCGAAATGGTAAATAAAAGACCTAGAGTCCGCTAATGGGACCAATTGCATAAACTAAACCAGAAAAGAAAAGAAAAGAAGATGCGTAAACAATTGACCCTAACTAGCATTCTCATTCCTTAAACAATAACAAACAGGCTCCACAGATTGTAAACCAAAGAAGCCCGAAAGCGGCAAAGTAAAGGAAAGCTTATAGTGACTAATCGAAATGGGAGATCTGGGATAGTGCGTAAAGATGCTTTTCCAATGAGCGGAGCCTAGATTACAGTCGAGAAAGTAAAATGGCATAGAGGATCACAAAAGACAGAATGCAGTGGCAATGGATGACAAAGGAAGTGCACAGAAAGGGCTCCAATATTCTTTAAGTTTCAAATGACAAATAAGGGGGAAGGAGAAGCCCCCTTTCCACTTATAAAGTACACAACATCACCATCAAAAGCCCCTTAGCTACCTATCATCTGACGGTTCAGCAAGCGCCAGTAGAGAGCTGACAGTAACAACACACATGCGCACCTAAGGTAAGAGTAATCATTATGGCCTACTAACAAGAAGTCAAAAAGTCACCTACGAAGGGAAGTACTAGCATGCCTGATGACATATGAGGCCCCAGACTATAAGTAATGGATCGTGATCCCTAGTTCCAGAGTTCTCACGTCCAATAAGTGCTAGCCATGCACTAAACTCTTGCATGAGCTGTGTCTAAGAAGTGCCTCGAGTACTAAACTCTTACATGGGCATGCCACAAAGGCATCCTCACTTGACGACTGAGGTACACCTAGTCAGGTTTGAGGGACTATCTAGAGTTACCGCATCCAGAAAGTGCTAGCCATGCACCAAACTCTTGCATGAGCCACGTCCAAGAAGTGCCTCAAGCACCAAACTCTTATGCCGGCATGCCACAAAGGCATCTTCACCTGACAATCAAGATACACCCAGTCAAGTTCGAGGGACCATCCAGAGTTCTTATGTCTAAGAAGTGCTAGCCATACACCAAACTCTTGCGTGAGCCGCATCCAAGAAGTGCCTTGACCAACAAACTCTTACATGAGTATGCCATAAAGGCATCCTCACTTGACAATCGAGATACACCCAATCAGGTTCAAGGGACCATATAGAGTTCTCACATCCAAGAAGTGCTAGCCATGCACCAAACTCTTGTGTGAGCTACGTCCAAGAAGTGCCTCGAGCACCAAACTCTTGTGTGGGCATGCCACAAAGGCATCCTTACCTAACGATCAAGGTACACCCAGTTAGGTTTGAGGGACCATCCAGAGTTCTCGCAATCAAGAAGTGCTAGCCACGTGCCAAACTCTTGTGTAAGCCATGTTTAAGAAGTGCCTCGAGCACCAAACTCTTGCATAGGCATGCCACAAAGCCATCCTCACCTGACGATTAAGGTACACTAGGTCAGGTTCGAGGGACCATCAAAAGTTCTCATGTCTAAGAAATGTCTCGAGCACCAAACTTTGATGCGGGCATGCCACAAAAGCATCCTCACCTAACTATTGAGGTATGCTCGGTCAGGTTCGAGGGACCATCCAGAGTTCTCGCGTCCAAGAAGTGCTAACCATGTGCCAAATTCTTGCACGAGCCATATCTAAGAAGTGCCTTGAGCACCAAACTCTTACGTAGGCATGCCATAAAGGTATCCTCACCTGACGATTGAGGTACACTTAGTCAGGTTTGAGGGACCATCCAGAGTTCTCACATCCAAGAAGTGCTAGTTATGCACCAAAATCTAACAGAAGTCACATCTAAGAAGTACCTCGAGCACTAAACTCTTGCACATGTAAGCCATAAAGGCATCTTCACCTAACGATCTAGGTATGCTCGATCAAGTTTGAGGGACCATCTAGAGTTCTTATGTATAAGAAATGCTAGCCATGCACCAAACTCTTATGCGAGCCACGTCTAAAAAGTGCCTCGAGCACTAAACTCTTGCGCGGGCATGCCACAAAGGCATCTTCACCTAATGATTAAGGTACGCCCAATCAGGTTCGAGGTGTTAGTCAAATATAGGTGCCTTAAAGTTAATTTGATTGGGCTCTATTACATCTATGACTAAGCAGTCTGTGGATTTGGATAATAAAGGTTGAATATTCATCTTATA
>JANHAO010010023.1:0-17967 GCA_026873985.1 Saraca asoca
TGCAATTGAATGGCTTTTAGATTGTTATGGATGGTATTGGATTGGATTTATAGCATTGTTATGTGACAATCAGGTACTAAAAAAATGACTGTAAAAGCTGTTCATTGACTGAATTTATGTGTCAATCAGGTATCCAAAAAAATGACTGCAAAAGCTGTTCATTGACTGAATTTGCGAACAATTTTTTTTCCAAATTTTACCATTTTGCGATCGAAATAGCGATCGAAAATTCGATCGCAAAAAAATAAACTCAGAAACAACGATCGAAGGGTTTGGTTGCAAAGTTGTTGGCCTCCGATTTGGCCTTTTCGCGAACGAAATAGAGATCGAAAATTCGATCGCAAAAATGAACCAGCGATGCAGGGTTTGGTCATAAAGTTCTTAGCGACCGAAACAGTCACCAAATTTTTTGGTTGGTAGAGACCGAAACAACGATCGAAATGTTTGGTGGCAAAAAATTAAAACTGCGATCAAGCTTCTATAATCTTAGTGACCGAAATATGTGGTCTCCAATTCGGTCGCTAAACTCAACGACTGCCTTGTTTCAGTCGTTGATTGTCTTGTGACTGGGGTTTTAGCCACTTTTGAATTTCGATCTCTGTTCGGTCACAAAAACTGTCTGCGATCGAAATTCAACTTTTAGAGACTGAATTTTTCAGTCGCTAAAATGCAGTTTTTTTGTAATGTAAGTACGTCAAAAGAAGTGAGGGTAAATTATCCTATAATTATTTAATTATTTAATGATCCCATATTTAATTATTTAATGATCCCATAAAAAATTTTAAATTGTACTTTCCATCCTTTAACTTTTACTCAAGTTTCAATAATATCTATTAACTTTTATTTAAATCAATTGTACTATCTAACTTTCAAAATAGATGCTAAATCTTTTGAAGAACCAATCATTTTCCAAATAACAAATCCTATGTAGATGGAACAAATACTAACTGTACTATGAAAGGCTACTGAATATATTAAAAGGAGAGTTGTTTTATCCTCAAAATTCAAAATTATATCTTCTTCATCAAACTAGGGTGCAAATTTCCTTTCTTTCTCCTATAAATTTTTAAAGCCTGGGCTTAACGAAAATACCATAAACCAATGCCAATTTTAAAGGACCTTTTTGGGTTTGCTGGAATTTTTTGATTTGTGTTTTCTTGTTCCTTTTTTCTTTGGTAAACTCATGTTATTAGCTACTTTTAAGCTTTTTATCCTTACTTGATAAAGGGATAATGAATACAATTTTTTCAGTAACAATAAGATGTAGCTATCATTAACAATATTGTAAATAAATTAAATCTGAAAACATGATTTTTTAATTAATATTCTATTCTATCCCATTACGTAGGAATCTGTCAACTAAAAAATAGATTATTTAAAATGTCTGATATTACGTTTATTTTAAAAGTTAAATGATAAAACTGATTCAAATAAAAGTTAATGAATATATTATTGAAATTTGAAAGAAAGTTAAAGGGTAAAAAAGTATAATTTAGCCTAAAAAATTACATAAAGTCCTCTCAAAATTTTTGAAAAAGCAAAAAAAAAAATGATCTTATAAAATTTTGTAAAAATAAAAATATTGACTTCCTTATCTTTTACGATAATAGTTTTATTCCCCAACCAACAAGTTAGAAGAAAAAACAAAAAAATCATATTCACAGCACTATAGAGTATATCTCCCTTTTATTTAATGACCCCACCAAGCAAACTTTTGATCTATCCCTGTTACAATTATAATTTTGTATTAAGGAAGATGCTATGGACCAATATGTGGGTAAGTGAATAACATTTCGAAGATTGGTAGTTGTTTTATGAGTTGAAAAAAGTGATCTAAGGTGGAGTAATTTTGTGAAAATTTTACTTTATAACATATTGAGTATTTTATTATAAGATTATTAATTTATTTTAAAATTTATATGTCTTTTATTTGTATTTCAAAAAAAACAAGAGTCATGCTCCTGCACATCATATTTAAAAAAATATGTATGGATATATATATATATTCTTATAATTTTTTTAAAAAAATATTTTCATACTTTTTATATTTTTTATTAAAAATTGTAACTTTTATATAAAATTGAAAAAATTTTACAATTTTTAGATACAACTTTGCACTAGGGAGTTATAACTTTTTATATGTCTCTTACACATAAAATTTATATATATTTACAACTTTCTATTAAAAAAATTACAAAATTTTACATGCATAATTTAATTTTTATAATTAAACTTTTGTAAAAAATTCATAAAACCTCTTCCTACATACCAAAACATTACCCAACAAACAATATTGCCGCAAAAACACTTTAGACTTTTCTCAAACGTAATAAACATTCCATGGAACGTCCTCTTTGGCAAAGGTGCTAAGCTTATACGTTGAGTTAATCATTTAACACACATAAACAAATAAATCTAGGCATGAAATTTGAGGTATTATTTTACTTTTGCATGTATTATCTCATTACCTACGGTGTGAAAATATATCTCATTGTGAAATTGTTATTATTGATCTTCTTGTTACAATGAACAAGACTCTCAAGTTGAAAATGACAAGAGCCTAATTAAGGCCCCAAATTTGCATGTGTGAAGTTGATAGGACAGTTTATTCTGGACCACATCTGAAAGCCTTTAGGCTCTTATGTCACTATTGCTCCACGTAACTCCACCGCATAATTTCCTCTTCCTGAATAGCTCACATGTTTTACAAATTGGTTGCTTTTGGAAGAAAGAAGATGATGAAATGCCAAGTTACAACTTGATGACCAAGCTTGAGTGTATCTTGATGGCTTTAAAAAACTCGTTCTCTTGGTCTAAATATGATGAGATAGACTTTATATTACTTGAAATTTAAATATGATTAATTTATTTACTCAAATAAGTTAAAAGTATATAATTTATGTTTATCTAAACAATTCGTGTAAAAATTTGTTCAATCTTAACCAATGAAAAAGACTTTTCAAGGTATGAAAATTGAACTTATAATATACGCACACTTTTAAGCTCGTCTTCTAATGATTAAATTTATATTTTAAAACTTATAATAATTGTATATGATAAGTTATATGTCCATTTTAAAAGGTTATATACCCTACAACATTCTCAAGACCATATATACGGTTGACTTAAATAATAAGTGTTACAATAATGTTAGTGGTTAAGTATGGCATGTTTATAATGAATGGGTTTTAATCATCCATTCATCTAAATGAACTTTTAAGGAGCATTTGTGAATTGTTAATTAGATGAGTAGCAAATCAAAATTGATATAGTTAAATTAATATTTTATCTTTTTCACTACATTAATCCATTTCAACTTTTATTTTACTTTGTGCAAGAAAAGGTTTTTCCCTTTCTTGCATAGAATGCTAATTTTTATTGATTTCAGACACATTTTATTTAATTGTTTTTATATGATTTACTTATTTTATGTTGGGTAAGTATTGCAATAAGTTAAAGCTTGCTTCTCGTGATTTGTTATATTGTCCTTTTATGTTATAGTAGATGCATTAATAAAAATGAAAGTAACATTTTGTATTTGATGCTTCAAATTTGATATTATATATTTAATTTATTCTTTAATTTTCTTATATTATGTTCTTTCAAGACAGGGGTATTCTCATTTTTATTTAGAAAAGTGTCTCTTACATTTAACTAGAAGACACAATATAGAATGTTCATTCTTAAATTCAAACAAATATGTGCAAGCATATGAGAAAATTTGTGTTTAAATTTATGGCATTGTCTTTTTAATATATTTCTTAAAAAATGTTTAGGAGAAAGTAAGCAAATCTCCATATTAAAATTTTTTTTTGGTGTTTTAATTTTTTTTACTTAACTATACAATATTTTATGAGTTTTTAATATCCAGTAATAAAATGAAAAATTCAATAATATATATATATATATGAAAATAATTTGTATGTAAGCAATAAAATTTTATGGAGGTTTACAAGGAATAAAAATATTTTCTTACTTTTTCATTTTTATAATGTTGCCTTATATGTATGGATGAGTGATGATAATGTAAAATTCTTTAGAAATGACTTTATAAGTTTTCTTTTTGTTTTACATTTTCAATGTTGCATATTTTATATGATAATTTTTAAAATTATATTAGTTATGTATATATCAGTAATTTAAGAGTGTATATATACTTTAAGAAAATCAAACAATTTGAACTAAATTAAGTTCGAGGACAATAAATAATTTAAATATATATATATACTATTCAAAATAATTCAAAAAGGTTGATATAATTTTTATTTGAAAATTTTAGAACATAAAATGATTTAAAATATTATTTATAATTTAACATATGATAATAACATGTGATAATAAGATTTTTTTTTTTTTTTGTAAAAGATGACTTTATTAAACAAATAAACAAGCATGAGTTAAAACATTAATCATCATGAGAGATACATTAAACAATGATCTACTATTGTTCCATTTGACCTTCGACATTCAAGATACAGATTCACCAACAATGATATATTTGTTCCCAACAAACCAAACTAATGAAACTAGGAACGCAATTAGGTTTTTGTTTTCCACATGTAAATTGTAATTGAAAAATGTTATTGAATAAATTTAAAAAAATAAACAATTTATTTTTATTACTATATTTTTTCATGTGAAAACCTGGCTAAATCCCAAAAAGAAATTTAACAAATTTAATATTTTTCAAATTCATCATATGTGCTAACAAATTAATTTTTTTTAATGAGTTTGCTGTTATTTTATTACATGAAATTAGTTTAAATGATTAAAAGTTAATGTATAAATCTTACATTCAAATTGTATCAGTGACTAATAAAAATAACTATTATTTGAATTTCTTACTAAAAGATCATCAAATAAATTTCTCTCTTTTAATCCCTCTTAAATTTACACTAAAAGAAATTGAGAAAATCCAAATTCAAATCTATATATCTATATATTTTATTAGAAGAGAAGTAATCCCACGGCCACATGTCATTACCAAATTCATCATATTTTCCTTCAATTTTCTATAAAAGAGTTATATACATATTCTTTTGTATAAAATTTATATGTACAGTAATGCATTCAACATAATTATATTAATTTAATTCCTCATTAATTAAATTATAATAATTTTATTTTATACATTTTTTTATTAAAGAAATATTTTATTATTTCACCTATCTTCATTCTTCAATCACATGATATTGATATTTCTATTAAATAATTCACTTAATTCTCTAATAACTAATATATAAGATTTTCTTTTGAAATTTCCCCATAAACATTATGCTTATATATTTTTTTAAAACACTTAGGACCTAGTTGGTGCATCATATAAGAAATACACGATAGTATAAATAATCACTTTCATGTTTTAACAAGTGTTTCAGTATTACACAAGATAATATAATATAATTCAATTTACTCATTTTATATGGTCAATATAGCAAAAATTAATTCTCTCCCCTTAGACATATTATAACAGGATAAATTATAATAAAATTTATTATTCCCAACTTGTCATTAACTTATGTTTATATCACTTAATTTTCAACATGTATAATGTCAATTTTATCAACTGAAATATAACTCTATCATAATTCATTTAAGTAAAATTTATTATTTCCACTTTACCCTTAACCTATATTTATCATTCCCATTTTTTTTTAATGATGTAATCAAAGTAATTATTTTTTGTTAGGCTTATTTTTCTTTTCTTCTTGCTTTTCTTATGGTTTCATCATGTAGTGACTGATTGAATAAAAAAATATTAAGAAATATACACTAAGCATTGATTTCATTTATTATTTGATAAATTTTATTAAAAAATGCTAAAAGAATTATAATTTCCAAATAATACAAAATAATTTTGATATAAATTATTTTGAAGAATAACAATAATTTTGCTCAAACAATTTTAATACTATCATATTATATATATATATATATATTTGATAACAAATAAATTATAGTATAAGTTTATACTATCAAATTACTTATACAATTATATATCAAGCATTTGATAGTATTATATCTTATTCTTTCATTATCTTATATTATACTATCACGTGTGCTTATCCTATCACTATAATTAAAAAAAAAACCGTTATTTCTGGTGAAAAATTCCATTAGAAACTAAGATATTTTCGTCTTTTGACAAAATAATGATCGTTGATTAAATCATCATTGAAATAAATTTTTTTCCAATGAAATTTTGGGGACATACTTTTTAGAAAATTTGTTTTTCTCTTTTATCTTTTGGAAGTCCATCAATAAATCCATCAAAAATAAATTTCATTCAAAATATACACAATTTTTTTAGTTATTATAATTTTTCAAAATAATCTGCATTGATTAATTAACCTTGAAATTCCATTGAAATTAATTTTTTATTTTTAATCCTAATTTCTAAAAATTATTATTTAATTAACAATAAAAAATTTAAACATACAACGCATACAAATTGTTATAAATATATAAAATTAGTTAAATAATTTATAAATTATATTATTTAGATCAAATAATGTATAAAATATATTATTCAAATCAAATATATAAAAATTGATCTTATATCCATTACATCTCGAAAGAAGTCTATCATACATTCATTCACGGTGTTATGTAATTTTCATATTTTGTATTCCAAATTTTAAATTAAAATATGTTAAGTCTTCATATATGTCTTAATTTATATACATATTCTCTCCTATTTACTAAATATTTTCAAACATATAAAAATCATAGAAGAGTTTGTTAGCATTTCATCTTAACTCTCAAAAAATATTTTTTGACAGAATTTCTGTAATAGTAATTACATTCATATTTTCAACAATATAAAATTTTAATTTCAATAGTTTCATTCACCAAATGCAAAGCAACAACATAATTAATAGTTAATATAATAATTTCAAAAATTAACAAAATTCAAAATACATATATAATTTTTAATTCAAAAATAAGTACTAACTCAAAACATACATAATTGCTAAAGTATAATATTAAGAACACTATCAAGTATATTATTTAACTAGTTAGATCTTACTCAGTCTAATTTAAAATATATAATAAGTTTATCCTAATTCAAATATACAAAAAAATTAATATTTAAAAACTAACTCGTATAATAATTTTATGTCAATAATTAACAACTAATAATTAAAAATATGTATTAATGTCAAAGTCCAAGTAAGAAAACTGGTAAATAAACTTGCAGACAAACTCAAATAAAAAATTACATACATTAAACTAAGAAAAGTCAATTAAATTATGAAAAATAATAATAATTCGACAAAAACAATAGACAAAAATGTAAAACAAAGTAGTAAGAACAATTTAATTAATTTAGATTTATTAAAAATATATTTAAAAAGCAAGAATTAAGTTAAGAAGGCAATGAGGAGCTCTGATGCAGCAAATAAAGGAGGAGAAGAGAAAAATGGGAAAAAGATCACATGAATGGATGGTTATTAGGGTATTTGAATTTTTTGACAAGTTTTTCCATTGAAAATCATTATATATTAAAATCTGTCATAAATCTATCAAAAGAAGCAAATAGAATTTTTTAAAATTTATTCCCATTTTTTGATAAAATTTTTGATGGATTTCAATGTATATCAAATAGATTTTTTTAATTTTTTTAATGGATTTTTGTGGTTGGCAACCAAGGACCTTTTTAAATTTGGTTGTCCTTTCTAACAGACATTTTCATAAAAAATAACGAATTATGTTATAGTCTATCCTATCCTATACTATCATATCCTTTAAACACACCCTTATATACATTTTAATGTATAATGTATATTGAAATATATTATTTTACTATTTTAACTTAACATTTACCAATTATATGCTTAAAACTAAATAAATATATATCCACTTAAAAGAATTTGAATAGAAAACACACATTTCTCTCACATGTGTCTCATACCAATAGTTTTTTTCACTAGCTTTCACTTACTTATATATAAACTAGAATCTTATTAGTTCACATAAGCTTTGTATGTGTTTAAGTAATCAACATTGAGTAAAGAACATTATTAATATTAAGTAATTAATCTTATATATACGAGTGTTATTATTTTACAATTTAATACACAAAAAATTATTTACAAAATATATATATATGGACTAACTCTTTTTTCTTAAATAAATTTATTTAAATTCTTTAATATTTAATTATACCAATAATACATATTCTCATTCTTCTCTCAAATTCCTATTCATTTTTTAATCCTTTATTCCTACATGAGATTATATAATTAAGTACATTCTTCAAAACCTTAAATCAATATGTGAATACACACTCATACGCAAGCGCATACACATTCTCTCTATAATATATATATATATGAGGTACTTTTGAGTTAAAATAATTGAATTTTTTTTGTACTATTGACCAAATTAATTAGTATATTAAGTATGATATAAAATTATATATTAATGTTATGGAAGGAAAAATTAGATTCTAAAACAAAATTTTTCAAAAAAAAAAATACAAAGATAAATAAATCAAAATGGAAAAGTAAAAAAAAAATGACAAACACTAAAATGCAATAAGAAACTGCTAAGTTTGGCTAACGCACTTAGGGAGGCATGTAAAGGATTAAATCCGCACCTTACAATTTCACTTGTAATATAATAAATAGTATATAGTATATATTATTTACAATTTACTTCATTCATTAATTTTTATGATAATTAGCAAAAAAAATTATTTGACCATTGAAATATCAATTTAAGTTTCTCTTTAATTGGTATTATTTAGCTAAAAGTGAATGATAAGATATAATTAGATCTTGGGTTATAATTATAGCCATCTTTCATATGAATCCAACTATCATGCATGAAGCACTTAGCAGTGTCGATACTAAATTTGGATACATTATTATTTCATATGATATTTGTATTAATTTATTGTCATAACAAATAATTTAATAAAATAGTTTCATTCATTTAATTTTATATATTTTAATTAAAATTATGTCCATAATGAAAGTCAAATTCTGGAAAAGATCGCATGTTGATATTAGAAATAAAATATTTATTAGTTCTTCAATTAGAATAGTCAAAATAATAAAACAAGTAATTTCTAATTCTATATTTTATTAAAATATATGTATTATTAATTTATTTCATCTATATTCTAAATTGATGTATTTGTATATAATTTGAAATTAAATTTTATTTGTATCAATGTTCAACTAAAATTATATTCTTATGAAATATCTAATTCTTTTTATAAAAATAATCTTATACATTAAATTATAAAATTCTTTACATATGCATAGATACTAGATGTTGAGAGTGGATTTCAGTTCTGCCAAAATCCAGCCAATCGGAGAGATTATTCTAGGACTTAAACTATGTTCTAGTTGAACAAGCAAAGATAAAGAGGAAGAGTAGCAAACACGCAGTATTTTTAACATGATTCAATCAAAATAGGATGACATCGGTCCCTACGTCCATAGTAGCGTTTTATTAGTCTGGAGAAATTTTAATAGAGTTACAGTATCTCTGTTCAGGCTTAGCTTACTTACAGTGGTCTCCCTCCTCTTATTTATAAAGGATGGAGAGGTTACAATGATAATTACATAATTTGTACTTCTATTACATCAAAATAAATGTACAAGACAGTTTAGACTACTACAAAATGTCTTCTGCAGACTGGCGACTGACTTCTGAAGCTTGCTTTGTATGAGTAGGCCTTATACACTACTTCTTGCTGACTGGTCCCACAAAACTAAGTCTAAGAAAGTTGTTGCTTCGAGTTTACTCTCAACGAGCCCTTGGTTGGGCGAGATGCATTGTCCTTGAGTCAAGATTGTTTAGGGTCGCTGTTGGCCTTTGGCCAGCAAGGACAGACTATGCGAGCTTGCCTTTGGCAGTGCGAGCTCGCATATAGCTAGATGCTGACTATGTAAGCTGAGACATCTATCTTGTTCTGTACTCATGTAGGTAATGATTTGTCAAACTCAGCTCTTTTCTCACTTGGTTTGATTTTTTCGTTGGGCCTTTGCTAACCTATCTCGTAGAATCGAAAATCACCCATAACACTAAGCCCACTACTCTCAGCTCGCTTTGTAGGCTGAGAGTTGAACAGTTTCACTAGCAAAGGACCTTCTTTATGGATTACCGTGTAGTCAAAGTCTTTGATCAACCTGTTGTTTCATCTGATTCAGGCCATACCTCATGCCATACGTGTCTCACTATCACGGATGAATCTGCCTCGTTTTCTTCTAAGGCCTTTAATGCAAGTGGTTAAAAGTTCTTTTGAACTTTTCAGTGAAACCTGACCAGTCTATATAAAGTGTGGAGAGTTTCTCCTCCTTCATTAAGTGAACTGATGGGTGCCTCAGACAAGCCCCTCATTCTTCTATTGGTGTTCCTTTCTAGTGAGGTATGTATGGTCTACTACACAAGATTATAAGGTGTGAATGGCCTGCTATACGTGACTTCAATGAATAGCTTCTCTTGTTGGCTGTTGGGAAGTATTGTGTGGGCTTTGGATTATTTCCTCATGGTGATGCTGTGGGGCTTGGCCCTGCCAACCTGACTCCTTCACTTCTCAGTCCCAATGGAAGGGGTGGAAAGAAAGCATTAGCTATAGAGGAATGTTAAGGAGCTCGTCTACTGGCTGGTCCTCTTACTGGTACTGGCTGGAGTTCATCTCCATGAAGCTAGTCCCCTTTCCAAAATGTAATAGCCGTAGACTTCTTTTGTTTTGACTTGTATTTTGATTCTTAATGATGTAAATTTACCTTGTTGAATGAGGCTTTTAATGAATGAAATCTTCATGATTCTTACATGTTGTATTGTGTTTGAATATTCTACACATAAGAGATGATAATATGAATTTCTACAAATCTTAGTAAAATAAGATACTTGAATAACCAATTGGCCATGCTTCTCGGTGAGCAACGAGCTGAGCATCGAAGTGCCTTAGTAGCAAGTAGTTATGTAGGTATGTCGCATGAAAGTTGCACCTAGAAAGAAATCACATGTGAGTTGTGAACATTAGGTCACACGAGAGTTACGAATATTAGGTTGCATAAGAGCTACAAACATTAGGTCGCTTATAAGGATTTAATATAGCCGACTTCATGTATATGGTGCCAAAGAATAGGTCACATGCATGAGTCTGAGGTCACATATATGTGGTGCTGAAGAGTAGGTTGCATTTATGGACTTAGAAAGCTGGCTGCATGCATGTGGCGCCAGAGAGTAGGTCACTTGCACTAGCACGAGGTCACATACATGCAGTGCTAAAAGATAGGTCACATGTATGGACTTAGAAAGCTGGCTGCATGCATATGGTGTTGAAGAGTAGGTCACATGCATAAGCACGAGGTCATATACATACAATGTCGAAAAGTAGGTCACATGCACAAGCACGAGGTCGCACACATGCGGTGCCGAAGAGTAGGTTGCATGCATGGACTTAGAAAATTGGTTGCATGCATGTGATGCCAAAGAGTAGGTCATATACATGAGCGTGAGGTCATATACATGCAGTGCCGAAGAATAGGTCACATGCATGGACTTAGAAAGCCAGTTGCATGCATGTGATACCAGAGAGTAAGTCACATGCATGAGTGCAAGGTCACATACATACAGTGTCGAAAAGTAGATCACATGCATGGACTTAGAAAGCTGACTGCATGCATGTGGTGCTAGAGAATAGGTGACATGCACGAGCGTGAGGTCACATATATGAAGTGTGGGACATGGACTTAGAAAGCTGGCTGCATGATGTGGTGTCGAAGAATAGGTTACATGCATAAGCGCGAGGTTGCATACATGCAATGTGAAAGAGTAGGTCGCATGCATGGACTTAGAAAGCTGGCTACATGCATGTGGTGCCAAAGAGTAGGTCACATGCACAAGCACGAGGTCACATACATACAGTGTCAAAGAATAGGTCGCATGCATGGACTTAGAAAGTTGAAAAATCAATAAAGGTGAGAACTCACCATTGAACTAGTGCCATGCCGACAATTCATTCAAGGATTAACAATCAAAATTAAGAGCAACTATCCTCCCTATTACATGATCAATGTATAACTCTCATTGTGGGGGGTTCTTGCCCAGGATCTTGTTGAGGCTGTAGAAGTTGGTGCCCCACAGATCGTACCACATAAGCTTTCAAATGACACTTTTTAATGAGGCCCTCAATTGTATATCTAAGTGCACAACAATTTGAAGTGTTGTGGCTAATTTCATTATGATAGGCACAAAATTTGCTTGCATCTCAATGTTCGGGGGAAGTTCTTACGAGATAAGGTCTCCCAAAGTCTTCCTTATCTTTTTCTATTGCATATATCCTATCCTGAGTATCTAATAGGACACTATAGTGCTCATGGCGACTTGAGTACTAAGGTCATTTAGTTTTGGCCTTCTTCACTCGATGGCTATCAGAGATGGCCTCGACATTTTCATGATTGCTCTTCTTCTTACCCTACTCGAAGTTACTCTTTAACTCTTTAAACCAAAGGTTTCCTCCCACCTGATTTGCTTACCAACTCGATCATAAAATTCACCCAGGTCTGCCACTGGGGATTTTTTTATACTTTTGTACAATTTTCCATCCTTACAAAGTCCTACCAAAATCACTATCAAGATGCTCTCGTCGGATAGGCTTTCCACATTATTGAGCTTACACCTAAATCATGCAATGTAATCTTTCAATGACTTATGCATGTGCTAAAAGATAGTAGCAAGATGACATGGAGGCACGAACTACCTCTTCAACACCCTGTATTGGTTAAGAAATTTTTCCTGACACTCTTCCCAGCTGTTGATGCTGCGAACTAAAAGGCTCCTAAACCACATTCGAGGTACATCTCCCAACATAGCCAGAAAGATATGAATTTGATTAGGGGGTTACTTATTCAGAGATCCATCTAGACATTGAACATATCCAAATGGCTACGCGGGTCGCTATCCTCATTATATAGCAGGATAAAAGGGTTTTTGAGTTTATAAGGGAGGGGCTCCATTTCAACTTCCTTAGAGAAGGGAGTTTGATCTTCTGAGTGACTTCAATCATCTCGAGCTCAAGGGTGTGCCTCTAACTGCTTCACCTTCTAAAGCAATTCTTCTACCAATAAAGTCAATGCCCAAGATCACTGGCTATAGGCCTGATGGCTCTTCTTGTCTTCCTAATCGCACAAGCGGTGATTTGAAATGTGTTCTTGATTAACTCGATTCGAACTTATAGCTTGTTACTGCTAGTGAATGTTCCCAGGTGTAGCGACTTTAGTCTGCCTTTGCAAAACCTGAGCTTATGCTTGTGTTAGTTCAGTGATTGCTTTAGTCAGTTCTCCTATCATATTTTTCAGTCTCTCCTAACATTGAAGCCAGGCTTGTACTCCTTTGGGGCCATTGGCAATAACTGTAGGTTGAAAAGAGTTGGCTAGGGGCAAGCTAGTAGCAACACCTATGATAAGAGTGGTGGAAGAGTCTATTGTAGACACATGACCTTCTGGGAGGTCAACCAATGCATTCAAAGCTCTGATGGCTTTTCCTTTTGCCATTGCAATTACACCAGAAATTAACCAATGTACAAAAAAATCAACCAGGGAACACATGAGTCTCCATAGACGGCGCCAAAATATTGACAGTGGATTTTGATTCTGCCAAAATATAGCTAACCAATGAGTTTCTTCTGGGACTCAAACTGTTTTCTGGTTGAATAAGCAAAGATGAAGAGGAAGGGCAGAGGAAGAGCAGCAAACATGCAGTATTTTTAATATAGTTCGGCCAAAACTGGACAACACCAGTCCCTACGTCCATGGTATCATTTTATTAGTCTGGAGAAATTTTTGTAAAGTTATAGTATCTCCGTGTAAGCTTAGCTTACTTATAGTGGTCTCCCTCCTTTTCTTTATAGAGGATGGGAAGGTCACAATGATGATTACATAATTTGTATTTCTACTACATCAAAATAAGTGTACAAGACAGTTTAGACTATTGCAAAATGTCTTCTATAAACTGGCCGCTAACTTCTAAAGCTTGCTTTCTGCGGGTGGACCCTAAGCGCTGCTTCTTACAGACTGGTCTCACAAACTAAGTTTGAGAAGGTTGCTGCTTCAAGTTTACTCTCAACGAGCCCTTGGTTGGGTGAGGTGCATTGTCCATGAGTCAAGACTGTCTGGGGTCACCATTGACCTTCAGTCAACGAGGATAGACTACGCGAGCTTGCCTTTGGTAGTGCGAGCTTGCATATAGTGAGATGCTGACTATACAAGCCAAGTCTCGCCCCTTAACGAGTTGGGACTTCTATCTTATTCTATGCTCGTGTAGGAAACGATATGCCAAACTTGGCTCTTCTGTCACTTGGTCTGATTTTGCCGCTAGACCCTTGTCAGCCCATCTCGCAAAACCAAAAATCACCTATAACACTAAGCTAGTTGTACTATACAAAAGCACATAAAAAGGCCTTTACTTATCTTGAAATATATGTTCCTCTTTTCTAATGTACACATTAATCTTTATATATAAATGTTCCACACGTTAATTAATTAATTACGATGAATGAGGTTATTTACTCTTCTCAAATACAGTAAACCGAGCATCATAATTGCTTTAAATTTAATTACAAGAGCACTACTAATAAAATTATTTTTATGATATAAATATTGACATAATAAATATTGTACACAAAATTGATAAAATTTGTAAAATCTTTAAAATCTTAAAAGTTTTATCAAAGTGTTTAATCAAATGAGATGGTTCATGTTTTCAACAATTCAAACACGTTATTTAAGTATAGAATTTGATGGCTAATTGATTGACACACATATAAAATCTTAAGTTTGATTTTATTTTAAAAATATGATGCATATTAAATTTTAAATTATATTTGTGTAAATCTATTTACATATACATAGTAATTATATACATTTAATTTGTATTTTATCTTTGTATCCTCTCATCACCATAATTAATCATCTACTATTTTATTATTTTTTGTATGATATTATATATTTACATTGCTATTCTATTTTTTAGGATGTAGTAAAATGAGAAAAATATTTTTTAAACTACTAGATATTATACAATAATATTTAAAATTATTATAGTGTACCTAGATCACTAATCATATTATGAAAATGTATTCATTCATGTTTAAAATTAAAATCTATAAAATTAAATTATAGTTTAAATTATTTAGTAACCATAAACTAAAATTATTATAAGATTCATATAAATAGATAATTAATTTTGTATAAAAAATATGCATAAAAATATATATTTTTTCTTGTATAAAGATGATAAGAAATAATTACACATTTTTATTTTAATTGGTAAGATTTATATAAGTAGTTCATGAAAATTTATTCTTAAATTTAAATTTCCTAAGATTAACATAAGTAGTCAACTAAAATAAATACAACTATTAAATTTTGATTTATTTTTTATAAGCAAAATTTATATCACATATATACAAAGATATAATGATAGTTTATTTCAATTTAATTATTTTTCAATTGTTTAAAAATATTAAAAAATTATAAAATAATAATTTTATATAGAATAAATATTTATTTTATTTTATAATAATATAAATTCATGCAATGCATGATATTAATCCTCAATAAAGTAAAAATCCTTCAAAATCTATTAACTAAATTTGCTTTGAAATCTAAATATACACCTATGACCATTTTGTACCTCTGTTAACGGTGGAATCTGGTTCTAAGTCAAACTTCAGTTAACGAAAGATTCTTTCAGGATCTCAAACTATAATCTGGTTGTAAGTACAGCCAATGACAATAGAAAGCTGGAAGAAAAGGAAGGGTAGCAGAAGACACAATGCTTTTTAACATGGTTCAGCTAAATACGGACAGAACAGGACCCTACGTCCACGGTAATGTATAAATCTGAAAGTATTTCTACAGAGTTTCAGTTCAATTGCCTCCTTTAGTTCATCTCGTTCCTCTTATTTATAAAGAAGAAAGGATTACATTTGTAATTTTACATATAGTAAATCTATTACATCATGCATTTAATGTACAAGACAGGACAGACAGACTAAATCCTATAAATCGGCTACTGCAGATTTCCTCCTGCAAGTGGGCCCTATGTGTCTGCTGGGTAATACATATGATAGTCTTCTGTTCAGCGAGCTCCTAGGTCGCTGATCGCACCTCGCTGGCCAGATCTTTCAGTCTGGGGAAGTGTCTGTCTCCGGGATGATAAGGTCGAGCTCGCTTTATTAAGGACAAGCTCGAACTAAGGAGGTCACTCCGCGATACGAGCTGGAGACATAATGTTCTGAGTGCTCTTCGAGTTGGATCTTTGCTACGCTCAGGCCATTCACTAGCCTTTTAAAGACGATCCGGATTTCTCATATAACAACCTCCATGTCAATGGATAAAACATTTAGATGAATGGAAAATAATTGCCACTATAATATGTTATTAGGGTTATAATTAGACACTACTAGAAAAAATACACATTGGTACTTATTTTTATAATTTTGAAAAAAATTATTTCTTTTAACTTTTTCATTCAAAGTTATCTTATATATAAAAATGAAAAATTTAAAGAATTTTTTTATTTAACTTTAAAAGATGAAATTGTAATTTTTTGTGTAATTATTACATATAAATTTTATACATACTTATAATTTTTTGTAAAAAAAAATTAAAAGATCTTATATAAGGATCTTATTAATCAATGCTGGCACTGGTGAAGATACATTTAATAACATTGGATATTTAAATTTTCAAAAGTTTATGTGTTTTTCAAAAATCATGTGTTTTTAAATTTAATTCATTCTTGAAATCTTATCTTAAACTGAAAGTAAATTAAATAAAAATATATGAATTTTCAAAAAAACTATGTTCTCAACATTATTAAATATTCCTTAACCAATACTCTTAACAAGATGCTTTATATATATATATATATATATAATTTTCATGATTTTATATTAAACTTTAATAAAAACTCAAAAAAATATCTGCCGAGGTGTTCAAGCATTACTCATGAAAGAATAACCAAAAGGTGATAGATTTAATGCAAGGGAATCGATGGACAAAAGCAAAAGCAATGCTAAAGGGTTCTCCACTTTCTCCTGCCTCCGTTCATGATGCTGGAAATAATGCAAAATGGTACCCCTATTGCTTCTCCAATCATTTTTATTAAATTGGGGAGACAGAAGAGTTTGCCTGATCTGCAATTTCATGTGTAATTAAAAAAATTGCATAGATCTATATATTTTTGTATAGAAGGGAAAATAAAAAAAAGAAAGGGGAAAGATGAAGGAGAATCAAAGATAAATGAACGATTGAGAAAAAAATATTTAGTTATTATATCTATTTTTAAATAATTTGATATTCTAAAAAAATATAAACTATTTTAATATAAAATTGATTAGTCCATCAACAGATTTTTAAATATATATCTTGATGGGTCTTTTGACTGTCTCCTAAGAATAGACCCTTGACACTTGTCTTACGAATTTAATAAAATTAATTTTTATAAATATATGTTCAAATTTGGTAAAAGAAAAAAATAAATTCCTTTCCTATGGGAGGATTCGATTTGTGAAAATTGAATATAAAGTAATCTTCATCTAAAATAAAATTATGTTGAATTATTAATAGGAAAAAACAAATAAAGACCATGCCATGTAACGTGACTTTGTTGGATAGGCAAACGATTGGTGTTGAAAATGAATTTAACAAAAAATAAATATAAATGTTATTATTATCAATAAATTTTATAAATATTATATTTATTTTTTTTATTTAAGCTCATCACGGATTAAATCAACATAAGAATTTCTAATAAAGCTAAGACAATAAAGGTTCTGTTTGAAAGTGCTTTCAAGTGTTTTTATTTTATTATTTTTTAAAATAATTTTTTAAAAACTATTTTTTTAGAACAAAAAAATAAAAAACTTATTTGGATGTAAATTTTGAAAACAGATGTTTTCTTTATTTTTGAAGATTAAAAAAATATATTTAATAT
>JANHAO010010024.1:0-17972 GCA_026873985.1 Saraca asoca
CGGTGGAAGTAATCATTTCACAATTTACAAAATTATGCTTGTAACCCTTCTCCCTTCTATATATAGGAGGAAGAGGCCACCATGTCAAGGAGAGGAAAGATACAGGCAGAAACTCTACCAAAATAGGGAGTGAATATTGTTCATTAAGAGGAGATTCCATTGTTGTATGCACACTCTATATAATTAACCTCCTGGAGAGATATAAAATATTAGTGTGGACATAGGGTCCAAATTGACTTTAGCCGAATCATGATAAACTCCTAGTGTCGTTATCTCTTCTTCTTTCTCGTTATCTTCCTTTTACTTTTTCTACTGTATCAAGCTTACAATCAGGGGTAACACTAAACTCAATTAGTTGATCAGATTTGGTGTCAACAATACTATATTTAAGTGTTTTGGACATAAATGGAAAACTTAGTTAAGTGCTTGGTAGAATCTTAAGTATATTGTAATCAATTTTAGACTTACTTGCATAACATTTATTGCACCATGCCAACAATCAGAATAATACAGAGCCCACACAAGTAGAAATGTTCATTAAAACTCATGAACATAGTAAAGGAAAGGCATTGGATTCAGAAACACAAGATAAAATTATGGTGACAATTTTGTGTCACTAATTAAATTTATAAATTTAGTTGCTCTGTTGACTTTCTTGTTTGTTTTTGTAGTCACAACTTCAAGAGTTGACTTAAAATTCTAGTGAAGCCAGTATAGATGCCTTTCATGCTCGATTTGGGAAGGAAAAATTAGGGAGAGTGCGTTGCTTTGGGAAATCTATTACACCAACTGCCTTGAGAAGACAAGAAGAAATTTAGGCTTTGAAAGGAGAGCACCATAACGAGGTAGCATCCTTGAGAAGTGAGTTTCAAGAGTTGAAAGAGCTTCTAAAGGCATTATTGCAAGGTCTAATAATAATGGACTTAATTTAGAAGCCATTCCTGGATACTCAAAGCCTCTCTAGATGATGCCAATAGTGCATGAAATGATAATGCACGATCATCTGCATCAATACATAATCCAACCAATGAAGAGGTATTATTAGTTTCAATTCACTTATTCATATATAGAGGTATCTTATTGCAGCAAACATTATAAAATTGAAGTAGCTATTTTTTTTATCCTTCTATTTGCAAATTATATAGGAATAATTAAATAATTGTTTACTACTTACATATTTTATATATTTATGATGATAACAAACTGGATGTAGGTTCTACTGATGATGATGACAATCTTCAATGAATATGATTTGAATTTGAATTCTCATTCAGCTATTAAACTTACAATTAATTCTATTTATATTTATCTTGTTGTTTTGGATTTATTTCTTCAACTTTGGGATAAATTAATTGATGTATTGACTGTTGGAGGGACTGGAAATTCCTTTTGCATAGAATGGAATAAATTAATTGATGTGTTAACTGTGCATGTTACAATAACCAAAAGAATCGATTGCAGAATCAATTTAACCCTTTATGAATCGATTCTAGAATTGATTTGTATATGAATAACAAAAACTAAATCTTCTTGAATCAATTCAAAAATCAATTTGTATAAGAATATCAATAAGAATCGATTACCTAATCGATTCACTTAGTAAAAAACCATTCCCTTTGTAAATCGATTAAGCAATCAATTCACACAAAATTCCCAACCTTCAGTCAAAAAATTTTCATAAACTAATATTCTTGAATCGATTTGTGAATCGATTCATACATGAATACTCATTCACGAATCGATTAGGTAATTAATTCTAGTAGTAAAAAACTTTTGCCTATTGTGCACCCAACTATTGTTCATTTATGAAAAGTTGTTGCCTATTCTATCCAACAACGATTCATAAGTGTTGTCTATATATGTAAAAAATCATTGCCTATTATGTACCAAGGTGTTGTTTATTTATGAAAAAACCGTTGTCTATTTTGAAATAAACCATTGCCTATTGTATTTGGCAACAGTTTATAAGTGTTGTATGATAGTTAAAAAACTATTGCTAAAACATAAAATAAAAACCATTGCCTATTGTTCAGTTATAGGCAATGGTTTTATGGTTTGTTGCCAAAAACCCTAAAAAAATCGTTGCCTAAAAGAATAAGTAATTCTTGATAACAGAACAATAAAAAATCATTGCCTATTCTTATAGGCAACAATTTTGTCATTTTTGGAAATGGTTTTTGGCCATTGCCAAAGGCCAAAAATGTTGTAGTGAATGGGTTGTTATTAATTCACTGTCTACTAATGAGTTTTAAAAAATTTCTAAATGTACAACAACAAAAGAGATCTTGGACACCTTGGAGATTGCTTACATTGGTAGAATTGAGGCTAATACTCAACAGGAAGGGTAGTATTGCCTCATGGCCAAACATAATGAAGAAATAGAGGTACTAAAATATGCTTCATTTTTCTGTGGCTCTTATGTCATTGATACTGATAGTGAATCAAATATTCAAACTGATGCTAAAATTGATAATAAGTCTAATGATTTGTATGAGGAAATCTATAAAGCATTGACTAAAGCTAACAAGGAATTAAAACAATTAAAAGTTAGAATGAAAATTTGCTTAAAAAGATCAAGCAACTTGAAAAAGAAAATAGTGATTTGAATATCTTAGCTAAGAAACTATTGAGTGAGAGAAAAGCATGTAATCATTGTGAGTCCTACAAATCTAAGATAGAAAAATTGAATAAGTCTTTACAAGGATTTGTTGATAGCAATATTAAATTTAATAGCATGCTAGATAATAAAAAAGGCTCTCAAAATAAAGCTGGTTTAAGTTATAAACAAGCAAGGGCTAAAAGAAATTTTTATTATATTACCTACTCTTATTGTAACCATAAAGGTCATCGTATTAAATTGTCCATTTAAAAATAGCATCTATGTTCTAAGACCAAATGAAAAACTAGTATGGCTGCCTAAAGATCCAATTTTAAAGAGAATGTTTCATTGCTACCTACTAAATCTAGACCCAAGATTAATTGGGTACTGACAAAACAACTGTAATCTCTCTTTTGCATGAGTGT
Organism: Saraca asoca; assembly: GCA_026873985.1. Lineage (NCBI taxonomy): Eukaryota > Viridiplantae > Streptophyta > Magnoliopsida > Fabales > Fabaceae > Saraca > Saraca asoca. Next base: position 3,025 of record JANHAO010010024.1, read on the forward strand.
GGGAGAAAGAAAAGCAATCTATGGTTCCTTGACAACAGATGTTCACTTCATATGACAGGGAATAGAAACAACTTCATCACTCTCACATCTATCACAGGAGGTAAAGTTACCTGTGGAGATGATGCCAAAGGAAAAGTGATCAGAATAGGTAAAATCGGTAAGATGCCTAACTATTTTATTGATGATGTGCTGCTGGTTGAAGGTTTGAAACACAATCTATTAAGTATAAGTCAATTTTGTGACAATGGGAACAAAGTAATTTTCAATGCAAATAAATATCTAGTTATTAATAATAGTGACAAACAAGTTAAACTTGTTGGATGTAGAATTAATAATATTTACATAATTGACTTGTATGCTGAATCAAATTTGGATTCATCCTATTTAGTTAGTTTGAATCAAGATTCTTGGATCTGACATAGGAGACTAGGACATACCAATATGAAACTTATAGGAAAGCTCTTTAAGTTTTAGGATTGCCATAATTGAACTGCACTAAAGATAGAATGTGTGATACTTGCCTGAAAGGAAAGCAAGTCAAATCCTTGTCTAAATCAAAAAAGATTGTTTCTACTTCAAAACCCTTTGATTTGCTTCATATGGATCTAGTAGGACCATCTAGGATTAGAAGCTATAAAGGAAATCTCTATGTTCTTGTAATTGTATATGATTATTCTAGATTTACATGGACCCTATTTTTGTCACATAAAAGTGATACTTTTGAAGCTTTTAAAATGTTAGCAAATGCTATTCAAAATGAAAAAAGGATAACAATGGTAAACATTAGAAGCGATCATGGAGGAGAGTTTGAGAACAAAGAGTTTACTGCTTTCTATGAGTCTAATGGCATAAGCCATAATTTTTCAACACCAAGGACACCCCAATAGAATGGTGTAGCTGAAAAGAAAAATAGGTGTTTAGTTAATATGGCAAGAACAATATTGAATGAAAGCTTACTTCCAAAGTCTTTCTGGTCAGATACAGTTAACACTAACTGCTATGTATCAAATAAAGTTTTAATAAGACCTATGTTGAATAAAACTCCTTATGAACTCTATTATGGAAGGAAGCCTAATGTGTCATATCATCATGTTTTTGGTTGGAAATGCTTTGTGCATAATAATGGTAAGATAATCTAGATAAATTTGATGCTAAATCAAATGAGGTTGTTTTTATTGAGTATTCTTCATCTAGCAAAGCCTTTCATGTTTATAACAAACGGAATTTGAAGATTAAAGAATCTATACATGTTATTTTTTATGAGTTTACCTTAAGTGTAGAAAGGTTAAGAATAGAAGATGATCAACAGAACTAATTAAATTCTATCTTTAACTCAGAGGAGCAACAAGACCAATTAAGAATAAATGTTCTTGATCCAAAGGAAGATGATCATGATACAGTCATCCTGGACATTTCTGAACCCAATACTTCTCAGAAACAGTGGAAATTCATGGAAGATCATCCGAGAAACTTGATAATAAGAGAAGCTACTAAACGAGTAACACATAGTCCTTTATGAAATATCTGCAACCATTTAACTTTTGTTCCACAAATTGAGTCTAAAAATATTCAAGAGGCTTTAAAAGATGAAAATTGGATCGTAGCTATGCATGAAAAACTAAACTAATTCAAAAGAAATCAAGTTTGGACACTGGTACCAAAATCTGAAAATAGTTTTGTTATAGGTAGTAGATGGGTCTTTAGAAATAAATTAGATGAGAATGGCTTGATAATAAGAAATAAAGCAAGGTTGGTTACAAAGGGTTATAATTAGGAAGAAGGAATAGACTATGATGAAACCTTTGCACCAGTTACTAGGTTGGAAGCTATTAGGATGTTACTAGCTTTCTCATACTCTAGAAATTTTAATCAAAAGCACCTTTTTAAATGGATACATTTTGGAAGAGGTGTATGTTCAGCAACCCCCTCAATTTGAGAATCACCTCTATCCAAATAATGTTTTTAAACTTAAAAAAGCTTCGCATGGATTAAAGCAAGCTCCTAGAGTAAGTTTCTAATGCAAAAGGGTTTTAGAAGAGGAAAGGTTGACACCACATTGTTTATAAAGGAAAAAGGAAAACATATCTTGCTGGTTAAAGTCTATGTAGATGATATAATATTTGGTTCTACTAATGATGTTTTGTGCACAGATTTTTCTAAGATAATGCAGCGCTAGTTTGAGATGAGTATGATGGAAGAACTCACTTTCTTGGATTACATATTAAACAATGCTCAACTGGTATTTTTCTGAACCAAACAAGATATACAACAGACTTACTTAAAAGATTTCAATTTGATAGTTGCAAGCCCATTGGAACACCAATAAGTCTTGCACTCAAATTAGACTCAGATGAAAATGGTAAAAGTGTAGATGTAACTCTGTTTAGAGGAATGATAAGAAGTTTGCTTTACTTGACTACTAGTAGACCTGATATTATGCTAAATGTTTGTTTATGTGCTAGATATCAAACTATTCCAAAAGAATTACATCTTGGTGCTATAAAAAGAAATTTTAAATATCTTATTGGAACTAAGAACTTGGGGTTATGATATTTAAAAACAAATACTTGCAGGATTTGGTTATTCTAAAGCAGATTATGCTGTTAGCAAAACCGATAGAAAGAGCATTAGTGGTGCTTGCCAATTCATTGGCCACTCACTAGTTTCTTGGTCCTATAAAAAGGAAAACTGTGCAGCACTTTCCAATGCTGAGGCAAAGTACATAGCAGTTGGAAGTTGTTATGCTTAGATTTTATGGATGAAATGGCAACTTTCAAACTATGGATTAAAATTTCACAAGATTTCCATAATATGTGATTATACAAGTGCTATTAACCTCACCAAAAATCCTATTATGAACTCAAAAACAAAACATATACAAATAAGGCATCATTTCCTTAGAGATCATGTCCAAAAAGGTAATATCTTAATTGAGTTTATGCAAACTGATTTCCAACTAGTTGATATCTTCACTAAATTGCTAGATGAAAAATGATTTGTATTCATTCAAAGAGAGCTTGGGATGGTAGACTTTTCAAAAAACAAACTTAACTAATTTTTTTTTAAAAAAAAAAATCTCAATGACTCAATATTTTAATATTTTGATATTTTAACTTTTATGTATGATTTTTTTAATGATTTCTAACTTGAGCATAGAAGTTTCTTTTAGTTTATTTTGCAGGAATAAATCATGTGTACTAAGGTTTAAATCGTGACCTTAACTTGTATTGATTTGATTAATTTTGATACATGCCTGAATTTGTAATTTTTCTAGTTTAAAACTGCATAAAGCAAATTTCAAGTCTTTTGAATTGAGTTTAGAATCAATTCAAATTTTTTCAGGTTTATTTTTGAGTTTTTAAATTGATTTAAGAATTGATTCAAGATTCAAAAATTTGTACTATAAATCAATTCTTAAATTAATTCACAAAATTTTTGATGATTTGGTTTTTTTTTTAATTTCTTAAAATTCTTATTCAATATAGCTGAATTGATTGAAAAATTGATTTTGTCTCAAATAAATCGTTTTAGTCTCCAAAACATATTTTTGCTGTAACTCACATTATTTTTCTTTCTTAAATCATTTCTAATACATTTTTTTATTACTTGGAAGAATAACTAGCTGAAGGGGAGCTTATTTTTAATTCATTTTGCATTACTTTTAGACTTCATGTTAATTTCAAACTTTGAAATTTTGATAATACTTTGATTACTTTTGTTTTCACTCTTTCATGAGGCACTATTTCTTTTTAATGTGCCAAAAGAAGGAGGAAAAGATGAGATTCTTATGAGATCTTTAGGAGAAAAAGATGAAATTTTTTTGGAAGAGAAGATGATTTATTTTTTACAATTTTTCTTAGAAACTTTAAACCTTATCTTAAATTGTTTGTCAACATAAAAAAGGGGGGATTGTTAGCCTAGGTTATCATAGCTACACATTTTTTTTGGTTTTGATGCTAAAAAACAATTTTAGTTTACATCACAATCTAACTATGTGTTTGAGTGTTTATTTGTTTTACAGGTTTAAAGTTAATCAAGTTTGCTCAAAAGATTAACATTACACTAGGTTTTTATTTTATTTCTTATAATCTTTTGTAACTGAAATCTTTTTTAAATTGCTCAATTACATTTTCTAAAACAACTTATATTGAGATAGAATAAATCATTTAAAATGAGTTTTAAGTCAAAAGTTTTCAAACAAATATCTTATATGTTATTTCACAAGTCAAACTTTTATAAAAACTATTTCTCACTGTATGAATTGATTCACTAATCAATTCATGTTGAAAAACTTGTGAAATAAACTTGAATCCATTCATCAAACCATTCATGAAGAAAACTTTTCTTACTAAAGGTTTGGAACTTTTATGAATCAATTCAACATCTATTTTCAAATACTATGCATCGATTCATTAATTGATTTAGTGATGAATTTTCACATGATCTAAATCGATTTATAAATTGATTAGTTAGTTAGAAGTTTGATATAGCCATTACAAATCAATTCACAAATCGATTCAAGAACTGAAAATTAGTTATTTTTTTCTCAACTATAAATAGACAAAACCTCATATACTTTTTAATAACATATTGTGACAAAAACTAAGAAAAACCCAAAGCTTTCATCTAGTATTCTCTACCTCACCTAGTTTGAATGATTCCATCATTTCTTTTGCAATTTGAAGGAGATTTCTACTTAGCTATTTGAGATTTACATCTCAATTTTACTATTTGTATTTCTAAACTCTATCTTAATTTACATTTTAAATTTCCAGGGTTGGAAATCTGGATACAAAGGAAGAGGTTAATCTTCCATTTGCATCCTTCTAGAATTGTGAGGTTGATTGTAATTTGTAATAGGGGCATTGAATTCTTGTAAGTCTTCTTAACTGTGAGGTTGATCATAGTTAGGTTAGATTTAGAATTTTTGTATCTTAGGTTTTGCAAGAGCCTGTAAAATTCTTATTGTAAAATTGGTGTGCAGGAGTCCTATTTTAAAATTTTGTGTTTGTAATTGAACTGATCATCCAGTTGAGGATTGATCTAGTAGATGTAGACTTGAATTGCGGTTTCAATTCAAATTGAACTACTTTAAAAATTTGTGTTGATTCTTTTATCTCTATCTTCATATTGCTACTAAATTTCTATTTCTGCACAAAATTTGCAATCTAGTTTTCTATTAATTCAGTCAATAAACAATATAAAATTGTTAACCATATAATATGAAATAAGAAAGTCTTATGCTCTGCATTTGTTTACAAATTGAAGTTAACAATTACATTTTAATTAACTCAATTGTTAAATTCATTTAAATCATAAAGTGTATAAAATTCCTTAATGGGAATAATGGAAAGATCAATTCTTATTTACCTTTTGGGACCAACAAAAAGATGGACACATTCAAATAGGATTTGTCTAATGGTAATGAAATACACTATAGATAAGACCATCAGGCAGCGTGTTGCAGACTCATAAAGTGTTAAGTCTTTCATGGACTCTATTGATAAAAAAATATGTTAAGTTTGACAAGGTTGAAAAGGGTTAATACCTCTCTTTACTTAAGATGACTATTATGATGGAGTTAATAGAGGTCAAGAGTAGATCATGAAGCCAGTAGATTATCACAACTGGCTGAAAGGGTTGAATGTTGACCTGGGAGACAGCTTTCTGATTTGGTGTGCTTTAGAATCTCTCTTGTCTCAGTTTGATGTTTTGAAGACCTCTTACAATATCGAAAAGGGTGAATGGATTATCAATGAGATGATAGCCATTGTTAGTCAAGTTGGGGAAGATATGAAAAAAAAGGGAAAAAGATTCAAGCTATCAACCATTTTTTTTTATAGTTTAGGTTTTAGATAAGGAAATAAACCACTTCAAAAAATAACAAGACAAAGTCTAGCTATGAAAGGAAGAAGAATGAGATGTTGGACCAACATTACAAACCCAAGAAATCCTTGTTCAATGGATCCTAGAAATTGTACAAGAAGTATGGGAGTTGATAGTTAGATTGGGGATTAAAGATAGAATGCAAGTGGAGCACATAGGAGTTGTTTCTTTCTTTTTATCTATTAATCATGTTTAAGAACTAAAAGATATTGTTTATGTACCTTCCATGAGAAGGAACTTGATTTTAGCTGTTGTATTAGACCAAAAAGGATATTCTTATCATTTTGGAAATAGGAATTTTGGTTTACTTTTTGACTTTAACACTGTTCACATGAGTTCCTTACGCAATGGTTTATATAAACTTGATTTAGACTCCGATTTTGCAAATTCCATAAATACAATTTTTGGAAAGAAAAAGGGTAGAATAAATAAGAAATCCTTAATATTGTAGCATAGGCATTTGAGCCATATATCTCGAGAGAGGATGGAAAGATTGATAAAGGAGGAAGTTCTGCATGATCTAGATTTCTTAGATTTTAACACCTATATTGATTGCATCAAGGGAAAACTCCTTGTTAAAGCTAGAAAAGGGAAAATAATTAAAAAACAAGAAGTTCTGGAATTGATCCACACTAATGTTAGTGGACCTATTCCACTTAATGTTATGGGTGGATATAGATATTTCATGACCTTTATTGATGACCATTTGAGATTTGAATGGATAGAACTTCTCACAAAAAATTTTGAGTCATTAAATGCCTTTAAGAAATTCAAAACTACAATTGAACTCAAGCTAGGTAAGTGGATTAAGTGTGTTAATTCAAACAAAGGTTGTGAGTATTATGGTAGATATGATGAGACAAGTAGAAACCCTAATCCTTTTGCTAAATATCTACAGAAGTGTGCAATAAAAACTAATTACACCATTGTCGGTACTCTAAGGAAGAATGGTATTGAAAAACAAAGAAATCAGAAGCCATTGATATGGTAATGTGTATGTCAGCCCATTCTTCTTTGCTAAAAATTTTATGTAGATGCTTTGAAGACTGCTGCCTATGTCTTGAATCCAGCTCCCAACAAATCTGTGCCTGAAACTCCATATGAGCTGATGTATGGGAAAAGGCCTATTTTGAGGCATTTCCATATTTGGGGTTGTAAAGCTGAGGTAAAGCTATACAGTCCATTCACTAAGAAACTTGATTCAAATACCATAAGTCGATACTTCATTGCCTATTGTAGTGGTTCAAGACATAACAAGTTTTATTGTGCAATTCATTCTATAGGAGTTATTAAGTTAGATCATGCCATTTATTTTGAAGATAAGTTAAAGTGTAAGAATGAAGCACCTTGTGTTACTTCTTTTAGAAAAGAACAAGATATCATCCCACTAATAACTATAGAGTAGAGTGTTATCCCATTAGTGACTCTGTCAATTGAAATATTTCAGACAATTGCACAAGATGATCTAAAATAACTTGTGATAAAGTATAGAGAGCCAGACATTGTAATTAAAGAGGTTCTTTTAAAGAGATCTCAAAGGGTACGTCGATAGGCAATTTCAAGTGATTACATGATATAATTGCAAGAACATGAGTTCAAAGTTAATGATGATTCAAATCCCAAGAACTTTTTGGAAGCAACTTCTGGTACGATCTCTTCAGAGTAGATGAATGCTATGGAAGATGAATTGGCTTCAATGTACAAGAATAATGTATGGGATCTGGTGGAATTGCTTGCAGGTTGCAAACCAATTGGATGCATATGGGATTTGAAGACAAAACATAATGCTCAAGGTGAAATTAAGAGGTATAAAGCTAGATTGGTAGCAAAGGGCTATACTCAAAAAGAAGGCATAGACTACAAAGAAACATTTTCGCCAATTTCAACAAAGGACTCATTTTGATTGTGATGCTAGTGGCCTATTTTGATCTAAAGCTCAACCAGATGGATGTTAAAATAGCCTTCATGAATAGTGATCTATTAGAAACCATTTATATGAAATAACCATATGGTTTCCAAGAGAATGGCAAAAAGTACTTAGTATGCAAGGTCAAGAAGTCCATATATGGCTTAAAACAAGTGTCTAGATAGTGTTATCTCAAATTTGATAAGATAGTGACTTCTCTTAGTTTCAAGGACAGTGAATCAATGTATCTACTATTTGATAAGTGCTAGCAATTATGTGAACCTCGAGTTATATGTTGATAATATTCTCCTTGCTAGTTATGACATCAACCTGTTGAACGAGACAAAGCAAATGTTGTCACAACATTTTGACATGAAGGATCTCGATGATGCCTCCTTTGTATTAGGGATAAAGATTAATCATGATAGATCCCAGGGTTTTCTTGCCTTGTCTCAGAGATCATATATTGAACAAGTGCTCAAAGGTTCAATATGGATGCATGGTCTCATTGTTCTACACTCATTCAAAATGGTGAGTTTCTTTCCAAAGCCTAGTGTCCTCAAAATGATGATGAGAAATCCATAATAAAGATAGTCCCATATGCTTCTATTGTAGGTAGCTTGATGTATGCTCAAGTATGTACACGTCTTGATATAGCATTTGCGATTGGTGTACGAAGGAGATAAATTGAGTGATTCTTATTCAAGACATTAGACTACTGAAAAAAAAAAGTTATGAAGTACTTGCAAGGTACAAAGAACCACATGTTAACCTATAGGAGATCTAATGAACTTTTTGATGTAAGCTGCTCAGACTTTGATTTTGTTGGTTGTTCAAATGATAAGAAATCAATATCTAGATATGTTTTTATGATGGTAGAAGGAGTTGTATCGTATAAAAGTGCCAAGCAGTCAATTACAGTAACATCCACTATGAAAGCAAAGTACTGTATGGTTAAGAAAATTCATATCTGGTTTTAATATTGTTGATAGTATTTTGAGGCCCTTAATCTTATATTGTGACAATACTACTGATGTATGCTTCTCTTAGAACAATGAAAGTAATGCCTGTACAAAGCACTTCAATGTGAAGTATGAATCTGTAGAGAGAAGATATATGATAATCAAACTTGCATTAATCATGTTTCCATGAATAGCATGCTTATAGACCCATTGACCAAAGGCTTAGTGGTACAAATGTATCATGATCAAGTTAAGAATATGGGATTAGCTAAGTTGTTTTAGGTTAATGGGAGTTTTATCTTTCTGTATTTTGTTAAGAACATTGAATTTATTATCATCTCGAGATTTATATAGTATTAATGATATTGTCATATGTTTTATTTATATGTTATTATTGAATACACACATTTATTTTATGGCATATTGATGGCTTGTCATATTATTATGTTGAGATTTATTCTCATTTTTTGGCATCTTGGGCAAATACATGGACCATTTCATAAAGATTTACATATGATCACATTTTGATGTGTCTGTCTAGTTTCTCACACATTCCACATTATGTTTGGGTCATTGGAACATTAGTATTCAAGGCATGTATGATATTAGCATTCCTATTGGATATGATGATCTGCATTATTGGATACTTATTCTTAACCTATGGTTGTAATGATGTCATTGTTATTTTGAACATTCATTGTTATGGTCATATATTGTAATCCAAGTTCTTGTTTGTTAAACTATATTGTCCGAGTGGAAAATTGTTGGAATTTTCCTGCGTAAATTACAGTAATTTAACTAAATCATATGTTATTAGATTAAATAAATGTTATGACAACTAATTATGATTTAATTAATTCTGTGATCAAGTTATTGGACCTATAATAACACCTAAATCATTGATATACTTTAGTTATATGAGCCTTGTCACTAGGTCAATGATGATGGGTCATTGGGCTCAGTAAGATTATAGCAAGGCAGGTCCTTGTCTATACCCTAATAAAGTTATAATTGTCTCATTAAGACTTCAGATTTAGTTTTCTCTCCCTTTTCTCTACTAAAATTGTAAGGAGTGAACTTGCTGAAGGAGTTTTTGCTATAATGAATTCTCACATAACGTCAGGTATGATTTTATTATTACTTAATTAAACTTTATAAGTATAGATCTGATACTTTGTAATATGGTTCAAAAGACCAGGTTAAATGACTATTTTAATTTATCCAATTTTTATAACACATTTTTCATCACATACCCATATCCGATATGTGTTAGTATTGAATACTTGACAATAAGTATTTTTTATTATTGACTCATGAACTTGCTTTGCTATTTTTGAAATTAAATGGAGATCTTTACTGTTTGTCTTAATATATCTAGGAAAACATTTTTAATTAAGATTTTTTTAAAATTTTAAAGTAAATTGTTAATTAATTACATTAAATATTCATATATATATATATGATATATTTATAACATTTTATTCATAATTATTTTGTCTTGCCCGTATTTTTAATTTTTTAAAATTTGAAATGCCCAGATATCGTATCCAATATAATACACATATTAGTATCAGTACTACATGGAACGTATTTATGTGCTGTTCATGTAAACAAATTTCCCAACCTTTTCCCAGAAAAACAGTAAGACTCGTTAAAACAAAGCTCCTTGTCGTGCTTTGCTTTGGAGAAAAATCAGCACATATTCCTACAAAGCTTTTGGTCATGCCTTCTATTATGATCACAGGAAGCAAGAAGACGATTGACACCATTTTGTTCTTTTAATTGCCTCTGATGAGGGCAGGTTTCATGGTTGTGGCGTGCCAAGGCCAACCTTGATACACTAAACATGGCATGGGAGTGCAGAAGAATATAGGAGAAGACTGATGTTGACATATATTCTCATGTATCTTAAATTTCTAATGCAATCTCAGTGGCAAAATTACAGGAAATATAAGTCAAGGCAAGCATAGGCCATAGTTTTTAGAAGCATGCGTGAAGAAATGTGGTATAGGTATAGATATGAAATACACTTTTTAAAAAATAGAATTCACTGGGGTAAGTTTAGGGTGTGTTGGATAATGCTAAAACTTTTAGTGCTGAAATAAGCATTGATTTTTAAGTGTTAACTCCATTAAATACTACATTCAGAATGTTTTGAATAGTTTCTTACTTCAAGCATTGAATTTAGTTAATAGTTTAAAAATTTTATCATGCAATATCAAACTTTTATATAATTTCAACAATACCCTTAATTATAATTTTAAAAATTTATACACCAAATACTTAATAATGTGATATATATATATATGATATATCTAATTGTTATATAGAAATAAAAAAAAAAAAGAAATAATGTTGGTTATAATTGTCCAACAAAATAATAATAATTGTTGAATGTATTCAACCAAACAGATGCAATGAATTTTCACTTAATTTGATATTCAATTGGAACAAATCAAATAAATAAAATATAATCTTAATCTTAATTTATTTAGTTAGATATTGAAATAGTGATTTCAAATAAACTATTAGTTGATACGTTAAAAGTACATAAGTATGTTTATGGGTATGTTTATTTTTTTTTTCTTTAGTTATAATTTTTTTATACAAGTAAAACATATATTTTATAATATAATACTAGCTTAAATTATATAAAAAAATGGTAAATAAGTAATCGACATCTTGAGAAAAAAAGACCGCAGGTAGTTGATTAATTAGTATATAAAAGTGAAGTTTCAAAGAGTATAAGAAATTTGTTATTAGACAAGTAAAAGTTTCAAAGAATGAAGGTAGTTGATTAATAGATGATAAGTAATTGTTGTTAGTAAAGCAGATAAGAGATAAATATAAAGAAAATTAATTTTTAACAAAATTTCTATTAAAACAAATGTTTAAAATTGATGTCATGCGGATCATTCACTAAAATATCTTTTATTTAAAGAAAAATAGAAAGCCTTTCTATCTTCTTCGTCGCCTGCAACTTTTTTCTCCATTAATAGAGGTGTTTGATCATCTTCTTCTTCTTCTTGTTCTTGTTCTTGTTCTTCTTATTCTTCGTTGTCTCTGCTCTAAAGTCTTTCATCTCTTCTCACTCTCCTTCTTCTGCCTCCTCTTCTTTCCCTCGTTCTTGTTCCCTTTATTTTATGGCTGCAACCTTTTTTTCCATTCAAAACAGAGCACGCTTGACCTTCAATGTTTGCTGGTTTAACAAATCAGATCACATGCCTCACCGTTTTGGCCCAAAAACATACCATGCTTTGGGAGAAATATTCCTAAACGAGGTACGCAGGTAGTATTAATGCTTTTGGTAAGTGTTATCAAAAGCAAATGGGGTTATGCAGAAGTCAATGTCAAATTGGGAACTATATATCAGGAAATTTTGTTGTAAACAATCCACTTTCAACAGTAAAGTTGAAACATGTTGCGCTTGTGTTAATTCTGCCGAAAACTTAACTGAAATTAAGGAAAAATCACTACTAGATAGAGTATTACATTTTTTAACTTCACGTAGGTAAAGTGAAATTAATGTGCGATAGAGTGAAATTTACTTTTTTAAATCCTTATGCAGGTAAAGTGAAATGTGGGATAGGGTGTAAAGTGAAGTGTGGGATAAGAAAGTGAAATGTGGGATAGGGTAAAATTACATGTGAGTAAACTATATTTTTTTCTTTTTAACTAGAGTAACTGACAGAAGAGTTTAGTTTTTCGATAATTTATCTGTCTATTTTTATTTGAAGTCGTTGAAGCAAATTTATCATACGAAGATATGTGGAGTAGTTCTCAGGTCCACAACATTTTCAGCTAGTCCCAACAATATCATTCTTTAGAGTTTTAAAAGAGTGAGTGATTTTCAAGAAAAGCAAGCAGAGTTCTAAACAAGCAAGCAAAAGTTGAAAGAGTAGGCAAACAGATTCTAACGTTTTGAAACTACAAAAAAGTTCTGACAATTATATTTTGATAGCAACAAATGATTTTGGTTAAATTGAATTGATTTATTTTAGTGGATCTTTGTCAATGGCCTTGAACTTCTGGTTAAAGACTTAGATTAGGCCTTATTTAAAATAATTTGTAAAGGTATTAAATTATTGAAATTTAGCTCATTTCATTAAATTGCCTTTCGACGGTTTGTCTCAAGATTTTGCTCAAAAAACTTTTGAAATATTTTCATCAAAAATATTCCAACTTGTTCTTAAATGTTTTGTGCATTCATTCAATTTGAAATCATGTTTTGGGATTGATTTATGAAGTTTAAAATGAATTAAATTGGTTTTGAAATGATTCTACAAAATTATTGTTCATTCTCCAGACTTGCAATTCGACTTGAGCTTTTTTGAACTACTTTCGTGATCATGCTCGCAAGAACAGGATAAGTATTCTTACCATTGCAATTTGAATCGAGAATTAACACTTGTTTTTGCAATTCTAATCGCAAGCAACTCAAGATTGGTCAAAAGTTTGCAACAACCTATAATTTGAATTAGATTTTATTCTAATTTTTTGTGATTCAAATCGTTACCTTTTAAATTGAACTTTGAGATTCTAATCACATGAAATTTTGCACTTACCGAAGGTTTGGAGTTTTTTGTGATTAGAATCGAATTTTACACTACATTATTACAATTCAAATCGAAGCATTCAAAATTGAATCTCACAATTTTGATCATAATTTAAAACTTAAATTCACGATCATGATCGCAATTCTAACCACATGTATAACTTTTTATAATAACAGTCATTTTTACTAAGTGTTGTGCTCTTTTGTTATAAGTACCCACATTTTTTCAGTAGCAAAATCCTAATTCTTAAAAGGTAAACATTTTTTTTTTCATCTGTGCTTTCACTCTTTATCTAAATACTTTGATATGAGCTAGATTGGATTGATTCCATATCTATTGAGTTTCAATTTATAATTTTGAATTGCAGAATTCTTTAAATTTTCTATCATATCCTTCAAACACATCTGTTTTTCTAAGGTGTGCCTTACCCAGGATTAAAGAGTGCATGAGCTCTTTGTTTTCTCTTTTTGAGTGAGTGGTTAAGCTTCTCAAAAGAGATTTCGATTGTGGTTGTGCAATCATTGTAAAGGCTTCTCCTTATGCATGTTTAAACTTAAAGGGACTGATGTTATAATAGATTCAAGCTTGGTTGAGAGCTTGAAAGTGAATATACGGCTTGAAGATTGTTTTTCAAGAGGGAACGACTAAAAATCTTATGCTTGAATCTCTCTATATCTACTCTCTTTGTTTTCTAGCAATTTATATGGTGTTATTGTAACACCTGAAAAAAATTTAAAAAATTAGAAAGGGAAATTGAAAATAAAATTTAAAAATTAAAAGGACTAAACTGAAAACATCTCAGGGACTAAAGTGAAAAACTTCAAAATCGGGTGGGGCAGATTTCAAATTAAGGTGAAAAGTTGGGGTCAAAGTGAAAATTCTTAGGCTGCAACAGGTTCAGCCGGTTCCAGGTCACCAAGGGGCTGATATTTTCGGCCTTCTCCAGAATTTTCCAGCATTCCCGTGGCCCCCTCTTCTTCTTCTCCTTTCTTTCTTTCTTCTTCGGCTCACCTCTCTTCCTTTTGGCCGTGACTTCTTCGAAAAACCTCCATGGAGCGGTGGCACCGATGAGTATTCCAATGGCGTCTGGATCGGCTTCGGACGAAAGGAGGTTGGCCATCTTCTGCTGGCTCCTTTCTTCTTTCTCGGCAGAAAGAGGAGTCGGTGGGTAGCTCCTTCTCGGCCGGACATGGCAGCTCCAGCAGGACAGCTCCTCCGGTCTTCTTCTTCCTCCCTTCTGCACTCTCCATTAGGCGAGATAATGTTAGAAGACTTGAAACTCAGGATTCCCTTGTTGTGGATGCTGGTTCGGCCAGCCTTGGGATATGGGTCGCTGGCGACACTCCGACCAGTGGTGAGTTGAGGATAGCCTCTTCTGAACCTGGTAAGTAATCCTAAATCATCGGATTTATTTCATAGTAACTTTAGAGTTGATTTCTCAAGATATTGTGTTAAATACGCTAAATAGCACTATTTGTTCAAAAGCTTCCATAGGCTCACCGATAATATCTCAGCTCAAGCCGAGCTGCATACTGACTCATTAGACCCCAGTAAACAATCGTAGAACAAAAGATTTATTTCTTAGTAATCGTGTGTAAAGATTTCAAGATAGTTGTGTATAGACCCTTATATGGGAAA
>JANHAO010010025.1:0-17992 GCA_026873985.1 Saraca asoca
TGAAAAGGTCTTTCAGTTGAGAAAGATCAAGTGGAGTAGACTTGAATTACGATTTCAATTCAAGTTGAACCACTTTAAAAAATTGTGTTTTCATCTTTATCATTCTACTGGACATAAAATTTTAAATTTCTTATTTCTGATTATTTGTCTAAATATTTACTGTATTAAATCTATTTACTACATTAATATTGAATCTAAGTATAACTCAAAGTGTATGTAAATTCTCTAACGAGAAAAAGGCAAGATCTAAAGTTCATTAAAATTTTAACTTTGATTTTTAGGGACCTAACAACTTTCATCCAAATTTTCCTTTTCTAGGTCTTCTTTAAATAGTTCATCAAAAATCAAATTTAAAGATGATTCCAAATCCATTTTCAAAGAAGAAATTGATTTTGAAAACATCAATCAGAAGATTGATGACTAGGAAATGTCTAGGATACCAAATAAAGAGCTTTATAAATCTTAGTCAAATTTCTTTAGTAGATCAACATATGCTATGAAAATTGAAGAAAGTTTTCCAAATGTTGATCAGGAAGAATTTGTTATTCTTTCTGGGAAAGATCTTTCAAAATTAAATCCAAAGTTCAACTTTCTACATCTTGATTGTGTACAAGTAGTTGCAAAACCTATGACTAGATTAGGTTTAAATATTGCTATTTTATTATACCTTAGAGATGCTAAACATTTAAATTTTGATGACTCTCTTATAAGAGCTGTAAAAACTAGTGTATTGCAAAGGCTGGTACATTTCAATTATTTCCCTGATGTATCTATTTGTCTTAGAAAGACACATAAAGATAGTATATTACTTTTAAATATCAAACTTTTCCAATACAATATGGTACCCAGATCAATTCCTATAGTGATAATCTATAAGATCTAATATAAGTTGTACAACTTTCATAATTTTGGAATTCTAAAACCCCCAACAAAAAAGTGGGTCAAATAGCCTTTTGGTTAATTACCACAAATAGAACAAATTTTCAAATACCTTTAGAAACACCATGGAATGAGATAACATTTTCAACCAATTGGTCTCTCCTTAGGATAGTTCCTTATAGGATACAAGATCCTTAAATCTCTAGGATTATTCAACATACTTTAAGATAAGTAGATCTTTACTTTGATAGGAGTAGATCTAAGATAGGAAATCCTAGGATAACTAAAATAGAATATAGTTCTTTTATTTCTCCTAGAATCCACCTAGACATTCAATTTCTGCAAATTCGATGATGTCAGTTGATATGAGAAGCTTAAGGAAGACTTTCTCAACAGTTAATCTCAAAGTTCTAGAAAATATCTCAAGAATTACAAAGCTTATCTATACAAAGACAAATTCCAAAGAAAAATGGTAAGATAGAGGATGATATAGAGTCTAGTATAGTTTCCCCTCCTCAATCACCTACCTTCTCCCAAAATTACCAAGACTAGAGTTTCCATGATAGGACAACCTTTAGGAACTCAAGAAAGACCCTTTAAGGTAGATATAGAAGCCTTAAAAGAAGACTTCTATTTAGAGAAAAATATCCTCAAAAGAACTTGGTTCCTAGAAAAATGCCAAGGAACTGAGAAAAAAAGAAATACATGACAAATGGATGAATTTCATTAAGGAATTCAAAACAAATATTCTCTTCTTTGATTGGTTCAAAATTCATGCCAAGGGAAAACAAATAGATTATCCTTTTGGTGAATCAATTAGTGTTACCATTAGGATAACCCAAACTTGCACAACTTCCAAAGAAGATAAGGTAGTTTCTAAACTTTCACCTCCAAAATCTTTTGTTATAGAAACAAAAGACCCTAAAAATCTAGTAATAGCTTCTCCTTTTAAGATAAAGGACTTAAATGAATCTGTTTTTTCAAGAGATATACAATCTCTGATGGAGTAAAACAACTTCACTAACAAATACGCCCAAACTTTAGGACAATAAATTCTTAGTGAACTTATCCAAATCGGAGAAATTTCTAGCTCAGGTAGTACTTCTAAACAAATAGAACAACCTTTATTCAAACTTTATGAGATCCATTCAGATAAGTAGAAAAAAGCTTAATAGGTCTTATAGGTTAGATTTGTCAAATAGAATTGAAATAGCTAAAATAAGTCAAATGATCAAAGAATTAGATCAAATGTTGGGAAAACTATGGTTATCCCTGAGTAATCCTTAGGAGATAGTTCCAGTAGAAATTTACAAACTTTAGATAAAGCTTTAGAAATAGCTTCTGAAATAGCCTCTAAGGTAGAAGAACCTAAGATAGAAATCCTCAATATCTTAGCACCTTGGAGACCTAGACAACCAAATTTCCAAAATATCATAGAGCCCCAAATAACCTTTATACAAAATTCCTACAATGGGAATAATATCTATGAATGAAACATAGATGGAAAATCTGGGCATGAAATAATCCAACTACTCCAACAAAAGACCATGGTTAGCATAGCTTACCAAACTATACATGGATGTGGCGATAAGGCTGTCGTTCATGTCTTAATTACTGAATTTACTGGCTAACTCAAAGGTTGGTGGGATGATCACCTCACCAACTTAGAAAGACAAGCAATCCATAATGCCTTCAAATCAGATAATCAAGGAAAATTAGTATTAGGATTAGATGGTGAACCCATTCTTAATGCTATAAATACCTTGATCTATACAATAACCAAACATTTCATAGGTGATCCTAGCCTATGGAAGGACAAATTAGCAAAATTACTTTCAAATCATAAGTGAAAATTCTAAGCAACTTTAGATGGTATAAAGATACTTGCTTGAAGCAAATATACCCTAGGTTTGATAATAATCAACCTTTTTGGAAAGAAAAATTCCTAGCCAAACTCCCTAGATCTTTAGGAGACAATGTTAGAGAGAAAATAAGGAACAAATTCAATGGAATTATTCCATATGAGCAGCTTACTTATGGATAATTAGTTGCTTATGTTTAGAAAGTAGCCTTCAAAATCCTCTAAGAGGACAAAATCCACAGGTAGCTAGTTAAAGAAAAGGCCCTTAATCATAGAGAGTTAAGATCTTTCTGTGAGTTATTTGCCAAGGCATAGACATAGGAAAAATAGGTAGTAGCCAACACAATACCTCAAATCCATAGGAGCAAAATAATCAACAAAGTTTTTAGAAGAAAACCTAACTACACTTCTCCACCAAATATAGACAAAAGACCAATCTATTTTAGATGTAATAGGCCAAATCACATAGCCAAATATTATAGATTAAATAAAAAAAATCAAAAAAACTTGAACTTGATGAGCAAACGCTTAACCAAATCACAATTTGCTTGCTAAAATATCTTCAGAGGATTCTTCTCCTGAAGATGAAAAACAAGTTCAAGAAAATAATTAAATCCAAGAAGATGATTGATGTTCTTCTTTAGATTTTGAGGAATTAGTATCATCTGAAGACCAAAATATTTTAAATGTTCTCTCTATAGAACAAGATTTTCTTTTTGATGTCATCTGTAAGTTGTCAGATGGTAATGAAAAAAGAAGCTATCTACAAGACCTCAAAAAGACTGTTGAAAAACCCTCAATTTCTTCAAAACAACATGTTTTAAATAACTATAATTTAAAAAATGTTTTAGAAAGATTTAATTTAGAAATATACAAACTTGTTACCTTATAGGATTTACAATCTGAAGTAAATCTTTTGAAAGAAGAAGTAAAGGTTTTAAAAGCCCAACAAAATCATTTTCATCAAACGTTTTCTAAATTTCAAAAGGGGAAAAATAAGGTTGAAGATGAAGATGAAAGCATCAATGGAGATGATGTTTTTAGACTTATTTCTTCCTTAAAAATTAAAAATGGTACATCCTATAGAACTCATTGTGAAACATGAGTTTACAATTAAAACAATAGCTCTATTTGATGTAGGCGCTGAACTTAATTATATCTAAGAAGGGTTAGGGTTAGTACCTATAAAATATTTTGAGAAAATCAAAGAGGGTCTTAGATCTGCTAATAGATCTAAACTTCAAATCCAATACAAGCTTTCAAATGTCATTTTAAAAATGATTTTCATAAAATTAACATAAACTTTCTGTTAGTAAGAGATATGACTAGCAGAATAATCCTAGGCTCTCTTTTTATTCAACAGATAATGCCTTTCTTAGTATCTGCTGAAGGGATAGAAATGGAGAAGTTAAGATAAAAATAATTTTTAAATTTCTAAAAAAAAACCCATTTTTGAATACCTTAATCTAGTTGAAAACAAAATAAACAAAATAAATTTTTTTTTTTTGAAGAAATGACCTTTGAAAGGATAAACTAACAATTAGCCACTCCAATTATTCAAAATAAAATATGAAGTCAAATTTGTTGTGAAATCTCTAATGCATTTTGGAAGAGAAAACAATATATGGTAGATTTATCATATGAAAAAGAGTTTTCTAGAAAACAAATACCAATAAAAGTTTGTCCTATTCAAGTGAATCAAGAACTTCTGGGCTATTGCAAAAATAAATAAATAAATGATCTCTTAGCCAAGGCTCGTCGTCTCCAAACAAATGCCTTGGTCATGTTCTACTTTTTATGCTAATAAAAATGCAGAAATAGAACGAGGAACTCCAAGGCTTATAATTAATTATAAACCTTTAGATAAAGCTCTTTAATGGATTAGGTATCCTATTATAAACAAAAAAGATATATTAAAAAGTTTGCATTTTACAAAAATATTTTCTAAATTTGACATGAAATTTGGATTTTATCAAATTCAAATAAAACCTAAAGATAGATACAAAACTGCATTTACAGTCTCATTCGATCAATACAAATGGAATGTAATGTTGTTTGGCTTGAAAAATGGCCCCTTAGAATTTCAAAGGATTATGAATGATATTTACAATCCTTTTACAAATTTTATCATCATCTACATTGATAATGTTTTAGTCTATTCTCAAAACTTAGATTAACATTTCAAATATCTAAATATTTTCCTAAAAACTACCCAGAAAAATGGTTTAGTGATTTCAAAGAAAAAGATATTGTTTTTTTAAACAAAAATTCGATTTCTTGGTCATTATATTTTCCAAGGAACTATTACTCCAATAAAAAAAGTAATTCAATTTGCTAAAAAAATTCCTTGATCTTATTATTGATAAAAACTAACTTCAAAGATTCCTTGGATGTTCAAATTATATCTTAGATTTTTTTCCTTTTTCAAATTTATCAAATATTATTCAACCTTTACATGATAGATTGAAAAAATCTCTGCTTCCCTGGATAGATTTACATACAAATGTTATTAAAAGAGTAAAATTTCAAGTTAAATATTTGCCATGTTTGCATCTTAGTGATCCATCAGCCTATAAGATTGTAGAGATTGATGCTTCAAATCTATGATGTGATGGCATCCTAAAACAAATTGAAAATGATAGGGAACATGTAGTTGCATTCACCTGCAAGCATTGGAATCCTACCTAATAAAATTATTCAATTATCAAAGAAGAAAATTTATCAATAGCATTCAAAAATTTTAAAGTGATTTATAAAGTCAAAATTTACAAGTAGGGTAGATTGCAAATCTACCAAAGATGTTTTATAAAAAATGTTAAAAATTTAGCATCTAAACAAATTTTTGCAAGATGGCAAGGCTGTTAGCCTTCCTAGTATACATTTTTTGTTTTAATATTGAAAAATAATTTTGATCAATATCATAAAATATTTATGTGTTTAATGTTTGTGAAATGTTTGCAAGTTCAAAGTTGATCAAGGATATTCAAGAAATCCACTTTAGACATAGTATTTTTATAAAAAGAATGATAATGATAAAAAGAAGAAAACCTTGGCACTAAAAACTACAAATAGAATTGATAATGATGAAGATAAATCAAACAATAGTGAAAGTGAAGATGACTTACCCTTAATAAGTAAGAAACAACTGAGATTACTTAAAGAAAAGAGGAACAAAGAAAAGAGAAAAGCTACTTCACAAAGAAGTAATCAGAATAAGAATGAATATGAATCAACATACTTTGAATGTAAGAAACCTGGACACCTCAAGCCGGATTGCCAATTTTTCTAAAAAGATAGTTGGAAAATGAAAAGAAAAAGAGGAAGCAATCATCCAAAAAAGGCAACTTAGTTATGTGGGAAAATGATGAAGTTGATTCTAAAGAAGCATTGCTTTGCCTTATGGCTTAAGAAGATAAAGACTATGAGGTATTTGAATCTTTCTTTTACTCTAATGGTGATGAAAGAAATAATGAAACTGATGATGAGATTAATGATATGTGCATTAAACTCTATGATGCATTAGTAAAAACTAAAAAAGAGTTAAAGCGTGCCAAAACAAAAAAAAGAAAGGTTGATTGAGAAAAATAAAGCTGTTTGAAAAAGAAAATAATGACTTAAATGCCTTATTTGAAAAGTTAAGTGAAAGTAAATTTTGTGATCAATGTGAGAGTTATAAATCTCAAATAGATACATTAACCAATTCTTTACAAGGTTTTAATAATGCAATATGAGATTGATTAGCATGTAAGAGAATCAAAAAGGTTTTCAAAATAAAACTAGTTTAGGATATAAACAACAAAACAAAAGGAGATCCAATAAAATATCTCAGCCTTTTAACTCAAAAAGGAACTTTAAAAATATAACTTACTTTTACTATAATCCAAAAGGACATCATATTAAGCATTGTCCACATAGAAATGACACTTACATTTTAAAACTAAATGAGAAATTAGTTTGGTTACCAAAAGAAATTCTTACTATGTTTACTAACAAATACAGACCAAGATCCATTGGGTGCTACAAATGCAAAGATAGTTTCTATTTTGAAAGTTTGTGGGAGACAAAAGCTTGCTCTTACCACATAACTAAAAATGTTAAAACCCACTAATCTTCAATATATTTTGATATCTCTATCTTTTATACTTGATTATATGATTACCTTAGTAAATTCTAACTTGCGCATCGAAGATTTCTCCTAAATTTGTTTTGTAGGTACTTGATATGATATTTAAGGTATAAATAATGTTGAATTGATCATTACTAGTGAATATATCATTTGTTAATCAATTTGAAACAAAATTGCATAAAATCTTATTTCAGGACTCTCTGAATCAAATCCTAAATCAATTCAAAATTTTGTAGGATCTTGAAGTTTTTGAATTGATTCATGAATCGATTTACAGCTCAAAAATTTATACTATGAATTAATTTACAAATCGATTCATCAAATTTTCAATCTTTTAGGAAGTTCTCAAACTTTGAAAATTTTTAATCAACCTGAATCAAATTGATTCCCAAATCGATTAAAACCTGATAAAATCAATTCCCTAATCAGTTTAGTCCCTGACTTAATCAATTCAAGAACTGATTAATCAAATTTTCAATGTTTCGGGTATGTTTCAATTTTTTTTTTTGAAAATTCCTAATCAACTTGACCAAAATATATTCCAGAATTGATTTGCAAATTGAAGTATATAAACCTGAATCAATATTCATTTCAATTCATAGTGTTTTTATCTCAAATCATCTTTTAATACAAATTTTTTAACAAATTGGTAGAATCACTATTTTAGGGAGAGAAAAGATAAAATTTTAGATTTAATGAATAAGATTAAGCTGGTATCTCAAATAAACTTGATATTATTATAGTTATGAATTTCATTCTAGATTTACTCATATAATTTTGATATTCTCTAATCATACATTCTGATTCCATTATACTATTTTTGTCTGATATTCTACTATAGCTATGATATTTTCTTTTATTTTCTCTTTATTGATGCATTATTTCCTTTTACTGTGCCAAAAGGGGGAGAAAGATTAGATTTAATAAGCCTTTGAATCTCATCTAAAATTGTTTGTCACCATAAAAAAAGGGAGATTGTTAGCTTTCCTAGCATACATTCTTTAGTTGTGATGTTGAAAAATAATTTTGATTAATATCATAATTTGTTTATGTGTTTAATATTTGTTAAATGTTTGCAGGTTCAAAGTTTATCAAGGATATTCGAGAGATCCATTTTAGACATAGTATTTTTGTTGATTTTATTAGAATCTTTTGTAAGTGTGTTCTAATCCAATTTGATCGAACCAACTTTCTTAAACTAGTTAATTTGAGGTAGAAATAAATCATTTGATATTAAATAAAAGTTTTCAAATACTCTTTCACAAGTGAAACTTTTATAAAAATTATTTTTCACTGTATGAATCAATTCACGAATCAATTCATATTGAAAAACTTGTGGAATGAACTTAAATCGATTCATGAATAATTATTTTGAAAATTTGTTTTACTAAAGGTTTGGAATATTTCTGAATTGATTATGTAATCAATTCATGACTTCTTACATTATAGTGTGAATTGATTTATGCATTGATTCAATCATGAAGTTCTTAATGAATTTCTTGATAATATTCACAGATGAATCGATTCACGAATCGATTAATAAGTTGGTAATCACTCTAAATTGATTCACAATTCAAAAGTTTGTTATTTTTCAAATGTCATTTGCCACACTATGAATACTCTTGGCCTTATTTCAAATATAACACATATTGTGAAAAATAGAGAAAGCTTAGAGCAATAAACCGATCTATGACTACCTCATTGGATTTCATCTATTCAATCATTCTTGAAGCAAATTAGTGAAAACACACACACACACACACACACACTAGATAATTGAGATTTTCATCTCAATTGATAGTATTGTATTTCTTAACTTTACTCTTGGTTTAATTTTTAGATTTATAGGTTGATAGAAATCTGAGATACAAAAGAAGAGGTTGATCTTCCTTTTGCATCTTCTTTAATTGTGAGGTTAATTATAATTAGTTGAAGGTGTAATGAATTCTTGTAGTATCTTCTAAATTGTGAGGTTGATCACAATTGTAGAAGATTAGAGAATTTTTATATCATAGGTCAACAAGAGCCTGGTTAAATCTTGTGATGTAAACTGGTCTGCAAGAGGCCTACGAAGTCTTGTGGTTGTTAATAAAAGAAGGATCATCCAGTTGAGGATTGATCGAGTGGACATACACTTCAATTGATGTTTCAATTGAAGTAGAATCACTTTAAGAATCTTGTGTTCTTAATCTTTCTGCATACATTCTATTTAATAATTTGTTTTTGCTATCTGCAATATGAAATTAATCAATTGTTGTTGAAAACTCTAATAAAGATCTTTTGAATTACAAAAGAAAACTAAAGACTTTTGCTGTAATTAGTAATCAATTAATAAAACTATGAAATACAATTAAAATCCAAACCAGATCTAAAGATCTATTTCAAAAAAGGAAAGATCATTTGTATTTTTAGGACCAACAAAGCCATTTTATCTATTTTTTAATCTCAAATCGATTTTATCAAAGGTACTTCAAATTCTCTTCTTAATTTTCTCACTCGTGAATTTTTGTAAGGGAAGAATGCCAAGAAAGGAGCAAGATAAAGCTAAGAGTCTACCTCTAGACTCAAAGAAAATTTCAAATATCAAGAGTTTGCCATTGGATTCTACTTCAAAATCAAATGCCCCACTGGCATCCAAATCTAAAGATAAAGGTAGCGGTCTGTCCCACCTAAATTTCTTCCAAACCAGTTAGTGTGCTCTCCCCATTAGAAATTGACTTATGAATAGAAACTTTACAAGCCATTACAAGTCAAATTCAAAAATCCTTGGCCTTGCCTTGTAAAAAATCCTACACAAATATAGCTGAGGAAGAAAGTGATGAAGATAAACTTGTCCTCATCATTAAATCCAAATTAAACAAAATTATTACAAAAAAGTCAAAACAAATAACCACAACCAAATCATTTTCAAAGTCTCTTGCCAAATCAGACTCCTAGCCCATTAAAATACAAGCCAAATACTTTCTTAAATCCTAGAAAGAGAAAATTATCCAAATAGAACCTAGATTATGGCATGAAAAATCTAAAGATTGCATAACAAAATGTTTTCCAATAAATTGGCATTATTTGCCAACCAATCTTTCAAAAACAAGAGATTTTTACCAATTTATCTTAACTGACATGGGACCAGTAATAATTAATCACCATATCAATAAAGATAATCCAGAAATCATAACTCATTTAACTTTTCGAATAGAAAATTTTTTTATCAATCTCAGATTGGGGCCAAAACCCCTCAGTAGGTAAAAGGTTTTCTATGGCCTACAATCTAATTGGGTATACACATTGGGATTATATACAAGCTTGGTATAATACCTTGTATTTCCAAAATCAAATTTTTTTACATACATGGTTATTTTTCTTCAATCAAAATACCAAGTATAAATTCCCAAATTAGTTTCTCACCTCATGGGACATCTTTAGCCCTTTACCAAAATTTTTTCCAAATGAAGTCAAAAGAAGATGCAAAGTTTTCTAGTCTTGTTTTGATAACTTAAATTTTAGGAATTTTTCCATTTTACTTCAATTTTACTCAAAATTGGTTTACTTTGGGAATACTTTTAGAAATATCAGTATACTAAGAAAATTATTTTTTAAATCTTCCAGTTTTATACAAAATTGACTCTGTCAAATGGTAGGCTTCCTACAATTAAGCTCAAAAAACCCATAAATTTCAAATTATAAAATGGTTCAAGAAATATCCTCATTGTCACAAAAAAAAAAAAACATGAGGATTGAATCAAGCCAATTCTTGCAAGATAAATCAAATATTACTATTGTTCTAGCTGCAACTTCAACAAAGGAGTATTATGTAGAAAAACTACAAGAGATTCTCCTTTAACTTAAAGGAAAATTAGCAAAGTCTAGCTCATTCAATTCAATAGAACCTAAGGACTATGCTCAATCAAATGAGGATGACTGCTTTGGCATTTCAGACTAAGACCAAGGTTTTGCCCAAATGGAGATTCAAATGAAATGAATATGACATTTCAACCAAATAAAATTCAAATGGAATGTTGGCACAACAAGACAAAGGATCTTTCGGCTTTGACATTTTTTATAAGTAGTCAAAAGATATTCTTGACATCTTTTGACAAAGCAAAGATTCCCAATCAAGACCAAACATTGTCACAGTCACTGTAGCAGCACAGGGTCATCAACTGTATATCGTAGTTGTGCACTATAGCAATCATTGTATACTATAGCACTACACTGTAGCCAGTTGTAAAATTTTTCAATTTTCCTATAAATAGTTTGCAAATCCCAAATGAAGGGCCATCTTCTGCCTACCTCTTTTTTTCAGCTTTCTCTAGAGCTATCTGGAGTTTTGCCTAATTTGTAAGCTCTTTTCAAATAAATAAAATCTTGTATTCATATATTCTGCATTTAGTAGTCCTACTATGATTTTAACTTCTTTCTTAGTTTTTCCTTTTCTGTTTTAGGGGCTTCTTTCATGGTCACCGGTAATATAATAATAAAATTGATATTTAATGGTTAAAAATGATATCTGAATAGTCTTGGATGATATAGATTACAGTTTATAATAGAAGTTACTAAAATGAGACAAAGTTTAACACTTGTCAAATTTTTAAATTTTAAAAAGGTTCGTTTTGAAATTAAGAGGAGATTAACATAAATTCAAAAAATCTCATAAATCAATATATTTTTTTCAAATTTTTATATAAAGAAGAAGGCGGGTAACTCCTTTCAAGAAAACTAACAATTTATCATGAAAAATTTTGTTACTCCTTGAATCAATTTTGTAGATTGCAATTAGCTTAATACAATTGCAAACTGTATAAGAATATATTTTGTAATTCTTTTTTAAAATAAAAGTTACCTGAAGTCAAATTCGCTTGCAAGTGACTTATAAGATACTTGTGCGTTTAAAAAAAAAACCTGGCAAGTTTTTCCATAGAGATCACAATTTGTAACTGTTTTAAGAAAAATGATAACTTTAATTGGATGTGGGCTTGGTTACAATTTTAATGTCATTAATATAAAAATTGATCGTATTTGATTTTCAAATATTAATATTTCATTTTGATCCATTTAATTATAAATTTAAATCTGATTAGGTCTCACCATGAATTTTTTATAAAATTTTAAGGAAAGAATTGGCGTGGTTAAATTTGTTCTCAAGTGGAATGATGTTATTTATTTTTGTTATTTTTATTTTGTCATGTCTTGCTAAACATTTGTTTATCAGGATATGGACCCCTTTAATATTAAAAGAAATTAATGGTGTAAATTTATGAAAGAGGTAGGTGCAGAAATTTTTTTGCAGTGAAATGATAGGTTTTAATAAAAAATTGTGTACCCCAGAATAGAATTAACAAGTAAAAAATGGAGGGATCTAGATCCTATTTATGAACCCAAAAAAAGGGAAAAAAAAAAAAAAAGAAAGAAAGAAGGAGAGCATTGTTGAGAGATTGCTTCTTTGAGAGCTTCATACTGGCTAGCAGACTTTGGTGCTTGGCTGCTTCTATACGTAATCTTTGTCCATGGCTTTATGATTGCTTACAAGAGCTTCGTGCTCTCTTCCTTGCCGTCGACAAAACAGACCGATGTCAATGTACGTCTTAATGGCTGGTTACTGTTCATCTCCCCACATTCCATTTCTAAGAAATTTTGCAATTTATGTAGGTCTGATAAGATGAAAGAAATTGTATAGGGCTTTTTGCTTTCAATTCATGGCCATTAACTGTGGCTGCCTCTCTTCTTATCATTGCTTTTTCTTTTTTCCCAAAAACAAATCCCACAAACAAAAGAAATCACTCTACCCAGAAATAGAGGGAATGGATTTAAGCATATTATTGGATTTAGTACATAATTTATTTTTTCTCTTCTCATCATTGTTGGACTGAATCGAATCATCATTTTCTAGGTAGAAATACGGGAGAAGAAGCCAATCTTAATAAATTTATTAAAAGCTGGAGAGAAAAAAAATGAAAATTTAAGGATATGTTTAAAAGTGTTTTTAGATGTTTTTGTTTTATTATTTTTTAAAAATTATTTTTAAAAATTATTTTTTTAGAAAAAAAAAAAATTTATTTGGATGTAAATTTTAAAAATAAATATTTTTTTTATTTTTGAAGATAAAAAAATACATGTAATATTATTTACAACTTTATCATTAATAAAAACAAGTATTCTTCTTCTTTTTTTTTTGAAAAAAATCATAAAATAATTGTGTACAAAAATAAGAAAAATATTATTTTAATATTTCCTAGAAATTATTTTTTCAATTACACTTTTACAAAATAATTTTTAAAAATAACTTAATAAATAAATTTTTTTATTTTTATAGAAAAAATAAAAAAACAGATTGCCAATCAAGGCCTAACTATTTCTAATGTGGCTTCAAATCATTGATCATCTCATGTCAAGTTGGAGCACAATTAGTCATGTCAAAATTTTCCATTAAAACGTTAACTGAAAATTCACAATTGGATCTTGATAAACATTTTAATCTCCAAAGATTGATCATGGTGGTTGAAATTTATCTATATAAAGGTTTGAGTGATGGATGCCATTAAAATCCTTTTAATTTTAAAATTAGAGAAAATTTAAATGAGAAAATAAAATATTCAATAATAATAAATTAAACTTATATATTAGCATTTATAGATATGCAAAGGGTGAAAAGTAGACTTTTACTTGTCCAAAGCCCCCAGCTGGATTGTTAAATTGGGTTTGGACATCAGGCTTCGTCTATCTTATCTGACTCTTGACTCTATATTCATCACTACCTTCTTTTTTAACTTGTAGTGTGGTTAGTCCAAACATCTTTTTTCAATCAATCATTCAAATTGACCCCGAACAACTTTATACTAAAGAGTCTTTTTCATATTTGTTTATCATCTTTTATTATTATTTTTCATTGTTGAAATTTGGGATAGCTTTTCTTGGGATTATAATCCCTAATCATAACTATTTCGGACTCGTTGTGTTTCAGTAAAATGACTAAGATGGATAATACCGCCATCTTTTAAGCGAAGTAATTTGGTTTACTCTTTTTTCAATTTTGTCCATTGATTTAAGATTTTCCAACTTCCCTCATTCTTAAAGAAAATTTCTTATCTAAATTAACACTTTCTCATAATTCAAAGGCTTCAGAATATCTTTAAACCAATGTTCTTCTTTACTCTTTGTTGATTTCATAGGTACTCCTTTATTAATCTTTCTCTTTGTTTCTGTTTTGTTGTTTCTCTTTCATCTGGAAATAATGATTGATTCTCCCACCTTCTTTAATCTTCCAAATTGGGGAAATCTTAGCCAAGGGGTTGATTTGGATTGGATTAATTCAAAGGTTATTAGTATTAGGATAAAAGACCCTTGGCACAAAACCGAAACCGAAACCTAAAAAAAGCTTTGTAATGAATGTTATAAAAAAATGATTACCTAGACTTAATTTTCGAGATTTAGAATAAAAGCGATAATGTTTGCACTCATGATGTAAGACAATTTTTCATGTTTTACAGCAACTTTACAAAGAATATTAGGGTTCTGCTATTTATGCAGAACAAATAAGATGAAGGAAATCGTACAAGACTTTTTGCTTTCTATTCTTAACCATCAACCGCTACTTTCTTTCTTCTCATCATTGCTTTTTCTTTTCCCCAAAAACAAATCCCACAAACTAAGAAATCATTCTATCCATAAATAGAATGGAATGGATTTAATGACCTAAATTGGATTACCATTTTCTAGGTTGAAATACGGGAGACAGAAGAAGCCACTTTTAATAAATTTATTAAAAATTGAAGGAAAAAAAAATGAAAATTTGACCATTTCGACTGTGACTTCAAATAATTTACCAACTGATGTCAAGTTGGAGTGCAATTAGTCATGTCAGATTTCAATGGAAAATTCATGAATCTAATTTGATCTAAATTCTTAAATATACGAATTAAAATCAAATATTAATTTTTGGAGAATTAAATATGAACAAAATTTATATACAGGGGAATAAAATTATAATTAAATCTTATATGTATTATAAATTTCCCAAGGGCAGTTGTAACATGATCCCTGTCCCCACCAAAAAATTAAATTAACCCAGAGATAATTCGTAAGATTTTGTATGAATATTTAAAAATCTTGTAATTTCGTTCCAACCTGCAAAGTGCAACTTGGTAAAAATCTAGATACGCATACTCTGACTCACAGCACCTATAAACTTTGCCACTTGTATTCATTACTGTACCCACACCTCAAGGCACCTTCATGAATCAGTATCTTGCAATTTTCTTTTAGCTCCAATAAATCTTTTCTTTTTATTCTTCTCAACTAGATTTTACCCATTATAATGTGCCCCAAATATATAATATGTTAATTATTATAAGTAAACTATTTAATAATGTAAAATAAAAATATAATAATATTTATTTTAAAATTATGTTTATAATGTCGAATAATTAGTAAAAAATGTCTCTTTTATAATGTTAAATTTGTCGCTTAGTATAATACCTATCACCACTTAACTATAAAAATAAATGTGTAGACTATTTAGTGGCCCATAAAAAAAATTTAAAATGAAAAAGCTGAATGTGTATCTTTTTAAAATTCTAGATGCTAAAAGATTTAGAAGCTAAAGTATATGAAATGAAATGTTTTGCTTGGTTATCTTCACTTGAAAGATGAGAAAATTGTTTTAATTCTGACCCTTTTTTGAATGTAAGGAAAAAAAATAAAAGAAAAAAATTTCTCTTGTTGGTTGAGTAAAAAAAAAGGGGGGGGGAAGAATTTAAAGAAGAAGAAAATGATTTTCCTCTATTTGTTTAGATAGATAAGTGAGTAAAAAAATAAATTTAATTGAATGATAATTTTATCCTCCAAATTAATATACTTACTTAAAATTTAATTTATGGCCACAAATAATTATTGTCTAAATTATTCTTATTCTATTATGTTTATAATTCTAACTTATTTCTTAATAATTATTTTTTTAAAAAAATTTAATTGGCTATTTTAAGTTACTTAAATTTTATCATGTCATAAAGGAGGTCTATATTATATTTAGATTTTAATGGTAATGTTGAAAAATTATCTTTTATTATCAAAATAAAAAAAAAATGCTACCTTACATTATGTACCCTTCACAAGAAGTACACTAGAGTTCTTATGAGTAGTATCATAATTTAATGACAAATGAAAAATAATTACTACTTGCATTAGAATTCCTTAGTAACAAAAAAAAAAAAAAAAATTCTTATAAATAGTATAGCATAACATTCTTATGAATTACATGAAAAAGAATTTGAGTCTTTTCCGTGATGTTGGACTATATTACTAAGGAAAACAGAAAAGGTTTCATAGATACACACAAGTACCAATAAATCTAAAGACACATAAAATGCTAAGGAGAGTGTGAAATGAAGGGTAAATTTATAATAAATTGTAATTGTTTCACTTTTTATCCCTTTTTTGGTTCATATTTAACAGAAAAAATGTTATTTTTCACTCTTTTTTTACTTGCATTTTCTTTCCTCGCATCTTTTATTGAAACAAGAAAATGGATAAGGAGAATGCCTTAACATTTCTTCATGTTCTCTTTGTCTTCTCTCATACCTCAATTTCTGTAAAAGCTATTTGATTCCATTAACAATCTTTGAATTAAAAGTTTGGATATCTGACCCTCTGAACTTGTGTTTAAAAATAAATCTTTCATTTCATTCTTCTTATTTTCCCTTTAGTTTAAACTTAACCATTTAAAATAAAGGAACGTAATCATCTATTGTTTTTAATTATAAAATTTTGGTTTAGCCTTTCAATTTACTACTTAATCCTCTTTTATAAAGTTAATTTATGTTATGCCCCTTTTATTTAATTACTTTTTTCTCTTAAAAAACATTAATACTATTATTTTAATACTATTTTAATATTTTTGGCTTTACGCTTATGGCCTTTGTAGCCAATGTTTACCTTATTTTTGTTTTTGTTTTGCTGGTGCATTCAACTAATATTATAATTATAAAATAAATAAAATATGGATTCTAGATTAAAAAATATTTTATAATTTTAACATAAATTTAAATATTTTTGAAATTATTTATCTTAAATAAAGTATCATGATATGTGATGATCTTAATTTTCTTTTGAAAAAATAAAGTAAAATCTATTCACTTGTAGTAGTCTTATTTAATATTATATAAAAAAATTAAATTTAAAAACAAATTTTTATTGACTACTTGTAAACATGTTCAATTTAAAAAACGAATAATTTCTATATTTTATAGTAATTTTTTAACAAAATCAATTATCCATTTGTATATACTTTATCAATTTATATATTTTATATTAATTTATATAATACTTTTATTTTATGGCTACTTAGTATATTGAAATAATTTAAATTTAATTTTTTTACTTTTAAAATTTGAAAAATGAATAAATACAATTTTTGTGTCATTATTAATAATCTAGATATATTTAATTAATTTTAAAATATATTTTACAATATTTATTAACTTAAGAATAATTTTTTATTTTACACCATCAATGAGGGATGCTAAACGGGCCTGACGCCTGCAGACTTCGCGGACTGATCCGCATTTTTTTACGAACCAGACTAGGTGAGGAATGGTCCGCTTAAAAGCGGGTTTAAACGAATCGGGCCCGTGCGGACCAATCCGCGGTCTATCTGCATGTACAAACCCAGACGGGACCACCCCACCCCAGGCCCAGTATACTCGTAACCCGAGCCCCTCTCCTCTTCTCAGACTTCTCACTCTCACTCAATCACTCTCGTCTCGTCTCTCACTCTCTCAGCTCAAAACAAAACCTAACTCTAACAGACAGAAAAACCCTCGTCCAGTCGTCCAGTGACTCCAGTCGTCCTCGACTCCTCGATCCGATTTCGATCCGGACCGTCCGGTGAACCCTCTCACAAGTCACATGCCACCAGGCACCGTTCTCTTCTCTCACAGTCACAGACTCACTCTGTTCTCTTTTCTTTTCGTCACGTAACACCGTCACTCTGTAAGACGGTAACCTGCCTGCTCTGTTCTCTTTGTTATAAAGTGTGTATTGCATATATTTAATTGTCCATGAAGGTCTAAAAGATTTTCCAATTCAGACAATATATTTTGAGAGTCCTTGTGCTTTCCCAGAGATCAACTCAT
>JANHAO010010026.1:0-17968 GCA_026873985.1 Saraca asoca
AAGTAAAGACACTAAGAAAACACAAAATACTATCAACAAAATGGATCAAAACTATCTTATTTTTATGCCTTTTTCCCATTTATCAATATTAATCTCAATTCAAAAGGGGGAGATATAAATAAAAAAATGGGAGATATAAATGAGATATAATTAAAAGGGAAATATAGTATGATATATGAATAAAAGACATTTTGAAAGGGGGAGAGTAAAAATAAAAAATAAGATTTTAT
This sequence comes from Saraca asoca, assembly GCA_026873985.1. Lineage (NCBI taxonomy): Eukaryota > Viridiplantae > Streptophyta > Magnoliopsida > Fabales > Fabaceae > Saraca > Saraca asoca. The sequence continues at coordinate 231 of JANHAO010010026.1, forward strand.
CAAAATTTTGTTTATTAAACTTTGATCCTAAATTTTTATATTTATCTAAAATTGTTTGTCACCATAAAAAAAGAGGAGATTGTTAACCTTATTAGCCTAGCTAATGAGATTGTTAACATTTTTTAGATTGTTAGCATTTTTGAGATGATTGCTTTGTTATCATAATTTCTCTTGATTTTGATGTTGAAAATAATTTATATCTAATCAAATATTTTAGTGTTTGATATTTGTTTTGCAGGATCAAAGTAAATATGATTCAAGAGATCTACAACTTCATTTAGGAATTATTTTATCTTTTATAGGATCTTTTGTAAGTGAAATTCTATTCAAACTTAATACAAATAAAATTCTTAAAACTAATAAATTGAGGTAGTAATAAATCTCTTGAAGTGATATAAAATCAAATATTTTTCAAACAAGTTTTTAAAATGATCTTTCACAAGTGCAAGTTTTATAAAAACTATTTTACACTCTGCGAATTAATTTATGTTTAAAAACTTGTGAAAACTATTTGAATCGATTCAACAATCGATTCATGAAAAAAGTTTTGAAAAATGTTTTTACTGAAAGTTAGGAAAATCACTTGAATCAATTAGGAAATTGATTCAAGACCTGATTTTAATATACTATGATTCGATTCATGCATCGATTCAAGTCTTGAATGTTTTTATGACATTCATAGATGAATTAATTCATAAATCAGCAACCACTACAAATCGATTTAAGGACTGAAAATTAGTTATTTTTCAAATGTTAGTTACAGCAATTATAAATACCCTTAACTCTATTTCAAATCCAACAGTTTTCATAACTAACACACTTCTTCAAGAGTGAAAATCTCAGAGCTATTTATGCTTAACAAGATTCACCACTATCTCACTTTACTTGATCAATTCAAGGATCTTTTATCAAGATTTGAAGAGAATTCATAGCTAGATGTATGAGATCTTCATCTCAAACTGGGTATTGTATATCTGACCTATTCTTGATTTTACTTTCAGATTTCTAGGTTAATAGGAATTTGGCCTTTGCTTTAATTACAATTTCTAGGTTGATAAAAATTGAAGATACAAAGGAAGAGGTTGATCTTCCTTTTGCATCTTCTTTAACTGTGAAGTTCATTATAGTTAGTTGAAAGTGTATTGAATTCTTTGTACATCTTTAGGTTATGAGGTTGATTATAGTCTAATAAGATAGAAGAATTATTGTATCTAGATTATCAAGAGCCTAACTAACTAGCTAATTCTTGTTGTTTTAGGTTTTACAAGAGCCCAGTGTAAATTTTGTTGTATGAACAAGTTGTTCAAGAGCTAGTTAAAATCCTATTATAGTTAATAAAAAGAAGTCATCTGGTTGAGGATTAACTCAGTGGATGTAGACTTCATCTATGATTTTAAGTGAAGTTGAACTACTTTAAAAATTGCAATGTCTTTATTATTTCTTTACAGTTCTTTATATTTTCTACAATTTAATTTTACTGTAATATAATAATTCTACTCTATTGGTGTAGCATTTCTATTACAATACTTGTTCATTACAATTCTGTTGAACTGCTATGCTAAAATTTTGTAATACTGAAATTGTTGTTGTATTGAAACTATTTCTGCAATAAACCGTTTCTACTACACTTTGATATTTAGATTGATTGTTTAATCAGATCTGTAATATCACATCATATCAAATCAGTTATTCCAATTGAGATTTTGATCACCAAATTAGCTTCCTAATTCATATCTAAAACAATTTTATAAAGACTTCTGCTTTTGCAATTCAAAAAGAATCCAAGTTATTTTTTAAGAGAGTATATAATTTACTAACGTAAAAAGGGCAAGATCATTTTTATTACTTTGATATATATACATACATATATATTTTTCAAGACCTACACTAATGATTAGGAGTTACATGAAGATGTAATTAACAGGGCATTATCTACCTACTCTAATTTATTTGGATTCCTTGGCCTTCATCAAGTTCTAGTAAATTAGACTGAGATCCTAACTTACTATGATTATCATCCAACGTGATAATCCAATTTTAAAATAGAAAGTCATTAGAATTGAAGAAAATAATGGGAGTATATTTATTAAGGTCTATATAAAATGAATATTATACTTAGATATTATTCCACTCTATTCTTATTAATGGTTATTAAAATGACGAATAACATCTTCTTAAGAAGTATTTTGACTGATAATAAGCTTACCAAGCCAAATTTCATGGACTAGTTATGAAACTTAAAGATTATCCTTAAGTAGGAAAAGATAGCCTATATCATTGAGAAGGATCCTCTTGTACCTCCATCTAAAGGTTCAAGTGAGTATGAAAGCTTTAACTTTGATGCTCACTTGAAACATAAGGAAGACACTAAAAAGTAGCTTGTGTGATGCTAGCTTCAATATCTCTTAAGCTTTGTAAGTAGCATGAGAATATGACACTGTGTGAGATGATTCTACATTTGTTAGAGGTATATAAAGGGAATGCTCATATTGAAAGGTACCAGGTATCTTAGGAGCTATTCAACTACAAAATGATTAAGGGAAAGATTGGCCCAACTTGTCCATTTTATTGACAATGATCATGTAGTAAACATCATATTGAATTCCCTTCCTAAGTCATATGGGCAATTTGTCATGAATTTCTTCATAGATAAGATTAAGGTCTTTCTTACAAAGTTACTCAATATGCTTAAAACTATTGAAATGACTTTTAAGAAGGAATAATATGTACTGATGGTCAATACTTTTTCTAAGCCTAAGAAGAGAAAGAAGAAGAAGCCCAAAAAGAGTTCTAAGGCTAAGACTAAGGTTGAGAAACCTAAAGAAGGTCTACAAAAGAAGAAAGAGAGCACTCTTAAAGGCATATGCTACCATTGTGAAGTAGAAGGCCATAGGAAGCGAAACTATAAAGCTTATCTTGTGACTATGAAGTAGAAGAGGCCTGAAGAAGTTTCTACTTCAGGTATCCTTGTGATTGAGATAAACTTATCTTATTATTTTGTTGATTCTCAGGTATTAGATATTAGTTGTGGCTCACACATTTGTAAGAATGTGCAGAGACTAAGAAATAGTAGAAGGCCGTAGAAAGGTGAAGTGGACCTGCATGTCTGTAATGGAGCAAAAGTTACAACTATTGGTGTAGGAACCTACCTTTTAGAATTGCCCATAGGTCTAATTCTAGAATTTAATAATTATTATTATGTTCCTACAATTTCTAAGAATATTCACATGGTGACATGTTTTATGGTAGTGGCAAACTTATTAATGGATTATATGTTATTAAACTAAGACAAGAAATCTTGACAACCACAAATAAATGACCAAAGTTTAATGAATCCATAAATTTATCCTACTTTCGACATTGTAGAAACTAGAATCATAGAATTACATAAAGATGAATATTTGGATCCATTTGATTATGAATCATATATATTTTGTGAATCATGTCTCATTAGAAAAATGACTAAGAAGCCCTAAACTAGAAAGGGTGAACATGCCAAAAAAGTGTTAGAGTTAATACATAGTGATGTATGTGGTCCAATAACTACTCTAGCTAGAGGAAGATTTTCCTACTTCATTACCTTTATTAATGATTACTCTTGGTATGGTTATGCACATTTGATGAAATACAAGTATGAAGCTTTTGAAAAATTCAAAGAATTCAAATATGAAGTAGAGAAACAAACTAGAAAAAATATCAAGACACTTAGATGAAATCAAAGTGGGGAATACTTAAGCTAAGAATTTATGGATTATTTAAAGGAATTTAGGATTCTTTTATAGTGGGCTCCACCTGTAACACCACAAATAAATGGTGTTTCAAAAAGGAGAAATTGCACCTGTTGTGGGTATTATCTGTAACTACATAAACGGACTAGTAAAAGCCCAATGGATAAACTCAGCTAACAAAGGCTTAGCTCATTTGGATTAAGGCCATCAGACTAAGACACCAGGTTGCTAAATACGAGCCAAGGTCACTGGTCAACACGAGTCAAAGTAGCAACCTCAGGTCGTGAAAGCAAGGCCTAGCTCCCAGCTCACGGAAAGCATCCTTAACCATTAGGAAAGTTCGTCCATTCTCCTAATTCTGACAGGAGTCTATTATAATCATTTATTCTGATCTATTATATAATCCCAATCAAATCATGATACTTATATGTTATAGATTTACATTCAAACTGTAACCCCCTAAACCATTATAAAAGGGGATGAAATCATTGTACATGGGATATATAATCATTAGATATAAAACACTCAGCAAATAGTAATAAAAGTCATGGACGTAAGGGTTAAATTGACTTTAGTTGAATTACGTTAAAAACTTTTGGTGTCTCTCTATTCTTCCTCTCTCTCTCTCTCTCTATCATTTTTTACATTCATTTTGCAGCTTAAGGTTTAGAACTTAGGTTGATCGAATTTTACTATCAATATTTTGGCACTAGAAGGAGGGCCTTACACTGCATTCACTATTATTTTTTGATGGTCAGAGAAAGAGCCACCAGAAGTTCAGATGTTGCAGTTGGCCAACCAGATGGTCCTACGAAACATCAAGAGGATCTAGTTATCCATGCAGGCACTTTCACTGTCCCCATCACAAGTGTTGCCACCGACATGCCACCAATAGGCTCACACCAACTTGATATCATTGATGGAACACAATCATGGCATCAGCGTCATGAGGTGATGGAGAAAACAATGAGAGAGTTGGCTGAGGCAATTAGGACATTAACTTAAGCATGAGCCCAAGGCTCACAAGAGCAAGTTAGGGGTACTACGTAGAAAAAAGCTCTCCAACAGTTACAAGAAGAAGCTTAGGAAAAGGGGCCAACTAGAGAAGAACATCAGCATACTTATTCAGCTCACTTTACTAACTCACAGCCAAGGTTAGAGGCCCATCGAGTTCATGAGGAAGATGAAGGAGACCATCAATGATGTGGGGGTTCGCATCAAGCTAAAGGCTCAAGCAAGACCAATAGGAGACATGCCCTAGATCAAAACTCATTGGCCCACGAGCAGAAAAAGCACAGGAGTTCAGATCACCATAGAAAGAAAGGCCAACCATCTCCCAGCTATCGGTCTAAAACTCAAGATCACATGGTAAAGGAGCTACTTCAAAGGGTAAAGCAATTGGAATGATACCTTCGAACTTAGGACCACTGAGATCATTATGATGAGAGGACACCATTCACTAGAGAGATCAAGAAAGAGCCTCTCCCACATAGGTTCAAAGTTCCCATTATCCCGCTATACAATGGGGATAGTGATCCATATAACCACCTGGATGCATTCAATGTACAAATGGATCTTCAGACGACCAATCCTTTGGTCAAGTGTCATGTTTTTCCAGCCACTCTAGGGGACTTACCTCGAACATAGTTCAGGAATCTCAAAGCTCACAACATTGATGGTTAGGAAGAATGCCAGAGGAGATTCATTAACCAGTACAAGGCATTAAGAAAGTAGCTCACACCACCCTGCCACCTTGCGGTAGTCTTTCAACGAAAGAACAAATCACTGAAGGACTATATTACTTGATTCAAACATGAGGTCAGTAATGTAGAAAATCCCTCAAACAAGAGCATCTTAACAATGACCTCAATGGGACTCCACAGAGATGGGAAGCTATATGAAAGCATATATAAATCTCTGGTAAGTGACCTGGGGTAATTCTACAAATGAGTTGCCAAAGAGATCAGGTAGGAGGAAACCTTTGGCTTTAAGTCTGAAGACGAGATAAATAACTCCAACTAGAGAAAAAAGAGGGGCAATACCAACAACAACAAAGAGGGTTAGGATAACGACCCTAAAAATTAGGTCGCAAAGAAGGCTAGGAACGAGTGATCTCAGTGTAAAGGTCACTATGACAGCTACAATGTCCTATTGGATACTCTGGGAAGGATCTTCATGATGGAAAAAAATAGGGAGGATTTCAGGAAGCCCAACCCCATAAAGACTCCTCACAAGTTTAGAAACACAGATAAGTACTGTGCTTATCATGATAAAGTTAGGCATAATACTTTGGAATGTAGGGCACTTAAAGATACAATTGAGGACCTGATCAAAAGAGGTCATTTAAGAGATACATGGTGTGACCTATGGAGTAGCGACCTCAGTAGCATTAGTAACCTGTATGGCAGCAATGCCTACGGACTCCCAAGTAAGAGGAGGCACCCTCAATAAGAACTATATTCACCATTCATGGTGAGCTACACATTGCAAGTACCTAAAATAGGTCTCATTAACGCTATGTGCGAGAAGTAAATCACGCCCTGCTCATGGGACATGGTGGATTTAAAGGTCACGTTAAGAAGCTAAGAGCAACCTCGGATAGCATCACCTTTACAAATGAAGATGCGTGAGCAATACATTTTACCTATAACAATGCATTGATTATTCAAGCCATAATCGATAATGCTAAAGTACAAAGTATTATTGTCAATACGGGCAGCTTGGTGAATGCAATGTACAAGGGATATTTTGAGCAGATAGGCTTGAGCATAGATCAACTAAAGCCTTCCTCAGAACCTCTTTATGGCTTTACAGGAGATGTAATACTACTGGCAGGGCAGATCAGGCTCCCATTACTCTTGGAGATTTGGGATGCCAAGTAACCATCTTAGTAGATTTTCCAATCATCAACTGCCCCTTAGCCTATAATGTGGTACTAGGGTGACCTACAATGAATGACCTAGACATGGTCATATCAACTAGGACAGTTACAATCAAATTCCTAACACCAAATGGAATTAGATATGTGCAAGGTGAGTAGCACATAGCCCGATGCTACTACGGGGAAGCAGTCAAGCTAAAGGTGAGAGGGAAGAAGGTTAATATCGTTTCTGGTAAAGAAACACGAGCTACAAGCACAACAATGGTCAGTCATGACCTCAACCCCACGAGGTGGATGCAGACAGAGCAACCAACCTAATGAAGGAGCTCCAAGTTGCACAGGTTATTGAGGCAGATGCTGAAAAATGCCTCAAGCTAGAAAAAAGCTTGTCTCTAGATATAAAAACCCAGCTAGCTAAATTCCTTAAAGCAAACTTGGATGTTTTTACTTGGAACCATGAAGATATGGTAGGAATTGATCCTGAGATCATACCATATAAACTTAATATTGACCTTCATCACAAGCTGATCCGTCAGAAGAAGAGGCCAATGACTGTTGAGTGATACCTCGCTCTCAAGGAAAAGGTGGATAAGCTTTTAGCCAACGAGTTCATCTAAGAAGCTAACTACCTGACTTGGTTGGCCAATCTTGTACTCGTAAGAAAAAAGAATGGGAAATAGAAAACTTGTATTGATTTCCCAGACTTCAATAAAGCATATCCAAAGGACAGCTTCCCCTTGTCGAGGGTTGATCAGCTCATGGATGCAACTGCTGGTCACCCATTTCTCAGCTTCATGAATGCCTACTCAGGGTATAATTATATCCTTATGAACCCACAAGATAAGGAACATACCTCATTTATCATTGATCACGGGCTATATTGTTACAAGGTGATGCCCTTTAGACTAAAGAATGCAGGGGTAACCTACCAGTGGTTAGTCAATATAATGTTCAAAGAGCATATTGGGAAGAAAATGGAGGTTTATGTGGACAACATGCTGGTAAAGTCTAAATAGGCCATTAACCATACCTGTAACCTGAGGGAAATATTCCAAATTTTAAGGAGGTATTGGATGAAGCTAAATCCCCACAAGTGTGCATTTGGGGTGGCTTCAGGAAAGTTCTTTAGATTCTGGGTCAATAATAGGGGAATTGAAGTGAATCCAGAGAAGATTATGGCACTTATTGATATGAGATCCCCTACCAGAATCAAAGATGTGCAAAGCCTTAATGGCTAAGTTGTAGCACTCAGCAAATTCATCTCCAAAGTAACAAACAAATGCATCTTGTTCTTTGATGTGCTAAAGAAGACGAAACAATTTGAGTGGACAAAACAGTGCGAGTTCACTTTCCAACAATTGAAGCACTATATGGGCCAATCTCATCTTTTATCCAAACCAAGGGAAGGTGAGAAGCTCATCATTTACCTAGGGATATCCCAGCACACTCTTAATGTAACACTGGTATGGGAAGAAGGAGGAGCACAGCTCTCGATTTACTATGTAAGCAAGAGCTTACTAGATGCTAAAATGAGGTACTTACTAATGGAGAAACTTACCTACTGCCTCATGGTTGCATTGAGGAAGCTATAACCTTATTTTCAAGCACATACCCTAGAAGTGCTCACACAGTTCCCACTAAAGCATATCTTACCAAGGACTGATACCTTAGGTCATCTACTAAAGTGGGCAATTGAGTTAGCCCAATTCAACATTAAGTATAAGCCTAGGTCAGCAATCAAGGGGCAAGCCTTAGTGGACTTCATTACAGAGTTCACAGGGCTTGTAGAGTAAGAAATAGAGGCTTTAGAGGCTCCATACTAGGTATTGTATGTCGATGGGTCATTAAGCAAACAGAAGGCTCGGGCAGGGGTGCTTCTGATTAACCTTAAAGAACACAAAATCCTCTACGCACTAAGATTCAATTTTTAGGCCACAAATAATGAAGCTGAATACGAAGCATTGTCAGCAGGGCTTCATCTGGCAAGAGAGATGTAAGCCAAAAACCTAAGAATATTTAGTAATTCCTAACTTATAGTTTGCCACCTGTGGGGTGAGTACCAGACAAGGGGGTCAAAGATGGTCATCTACCTTCAAAAGGTTCAGGAACTACTTGGATCTTTCTAGCAATATGAGATCAATTAGAACCTGTGAGCTCAAAACATGTATGCAGATGCATTAGCTCACTTGGCCACAATCAGAGAAGTAGATTTTTTAGGGGCAATCCCAATAGAGTTCCTTCCATCACCAAGCACAAAACACAAGGGTGCTGTAACGATAATTATTGTGATACAGAATTCATGGATGAGTCCAATCTTAGATTACTTACAAGACAACAAACTGCCACAAGATAAGATAAAAGTTTGTTGATTGTGAGCTCGAATAGCTAGGTACTACATCTACGATGACATGTGCAAACATGCAATAGCTGATGTTGACTATTTTATTAAGTGGGCAGAGGTAAAGGAACTGGCACAAATCTCTTCTGCAATGATTGAAAAGTCTATATAGGCTAATATTATTTACAGGTTTGGAGTCCCTCTATAGATCATGACTGACAACAAGACCTAATTCAATAGTGAGTAGTTTCTTAGATTTTATGATGATCTTAAAATCATAAAAGGTTTTTCAGTTGTAGACCATCCCCAAGCCAATGGATAAGTAGAGGCTGTCAACAAGACTATCAAACAAGTCCTCAAGAAGAGGTTGGAGGCCAGGAAGGGAGCATGGGTAAAGAAGCTATAGAAGGTACTTTGGGCTTATAGAACCATAGCTTGAAGCACCATAGGAGAAACTCCTTTCTCAATGGTACATGGATCTGAAGCCATGATCCCGGTTGAACTCGAGATAACTTAACAACGAAGAGCTACTTTCAATCTGAAGCATAACAATCAACTGCTTGCTACAAACCTCAACCTCATAGAAGAGACAAGAGAAATAGCCCACCTTAGAGTGGCAACCTATCAGTAATGGGTCGCGAGATATTACAACAGGAAGGTCCGAGTTTGGCACTACAGAACCAAAAAACTCGTGCTACGCCTCATCCTCCCTGGAGCTTGCAAGGCCAATGATGGGACACTAAGTCCGAATTAGGAGGACCATACATGATCAAAGAAGATTTAGAAAATGGATCTTACCATCTAGCAAACATGAGCGAAGTTGAGTTCCCTCGAGCTTGGAATGCTAAAAATCTCTACCCATATTATCAATAAGCTTCAGTTTGCTTTTCTAACCTTACAATATTCTTTTTAGTTCTTATGGTCATTTATTAACTCTTGAATGAATTTTCAACAGAGTACTATAACCAAAAGCTACCTACTTGAAAGCAAGCACTCAACCTCCTAAATCTGGAAAGGGCAGTCAACTTGACGTACTTACAAAGATTCAGCACTGCATGTGACCTACTCTTCGGCACTGTATGCAACTTACTCTTTGGCAACATATGTGACTAACTATTCAGCACCACATGCAACCTGCCTTTTGGCATCGTATGTGACCTACTATTTGGCACCATATATGACCTACTCTCTAGCACCGTATGTAACCTACTCTCTGGCACCATATGTGACCTACTATTCGGCATTGCATATGACCTACTCTTTGGCACTGCATGTGACTAACTATATGATACCACATGTGACCTATTATTTGGCATCGTATGTGACCTACTATTTGGCACTATATATGACCTACTCTTTGGCACCGCATGTGACTAACTATTCAGCACCATATACGACCTACTACCTGACACTACATTCATGCTACCCACTAAGCAACAAGCTCACCATAGCATGACCTACCTAGGCACTTGACTTATGCACCATACTTTGACTAGACGAAAATACATTGAATCTATTCTTCAAACCTGACATAAGCTTGGACAAAATAAAAATATTACACAAAGTTCATTAAAACCTCATTCAACAAAATGAATATACATATGTTTAAAAGTACGAATCAAAATAAGCCTACAGTCATCATGGCCTTAGAAGGTTAACTTTCAGAAACTGAATCCCTAATCAAGCAAGTCATACACCATTTGATCATCGAATTGCTCTCAAGCTACTTCTTAATCCTCCCCCCAAAACAAGAGCTTACCCATTAACTGCATCATTATGGGTGCCTCCTAAGGAACCAGACATTTGGGTCGTCTTGTGAAAAAGCAAGAGATTTAAACTCACCAGCACCACTGTGAGGAAATAATCCAAGATCTGTACAAAACTTCCTAGAATCCTCAAAGAGGAATTGTCCATGGGAAATTCTTATACAGTAGGCCATACACGCCTCGAATCACTACACCTAAGACCCAGATCATTAAAAATATAGGGAACTCAACCAATAAGCCCACTGAGTTGCTAAACCCTAGGAAGAAAGAAAAAAAAGCACTAGATTACTAAAAAGAAAGAAAGGGTTCTCTTCACTCTATATAGCTGGAATAGCTTGAAGGATTGATCAATTACCCTTGATTTAATGGTCCAGCAAAAAATAAGGCTTTGATGTTATTGCACTGAAGGTTACAAAAAGGCGCACGCATTCAATGTAGTAATAATGACACGAGCAGATGAAACGATGGAATAGAAGTTCAAACAGCAGTATAATTGATTACAATCTCTAGCTTTTACTAGCAAACTATAATTCCTAATCCACAGACTATATTGAAAGCTGGGGGCTAATGTTGTGGGTATTATTTGTAACCATATAAATAGGCTGGTAAAAGCTTAATGGATAAACTCAGCTAACAAAGGCCTGGGTCATTTGGATTAAGGCCACCAGACTAAGACTAGCTCATTTAGATTAAAGCCACCAGACTAAGACACTAGGTTGCTAAATATGAGCCAAGGTCGCTAGTCAACATAGGTCAAAGCAACAACCTCAGGTCGTGAAGGCAAGGCCTAACTTGTAGCTCACAGAAAGTGTCCTCAACTATCAAGAAAGTCCATCCAATCTCTTATTCTAGTAGGAGTCTATTATAACCGTCTATCCTGATCTACTATGTAATCCTAATTAAGTTATGATACTTATCTGTTATAGATTTAAATTCAAATTGTAACCTCCAACCATTATAAAAAGGGATGAAATTATTGTACATGGGATATACAATCATCAAATACAAAACACTCAATAAAAAGTAATAAAATCCATGGACGTAAGGGTTAAATTGACTTTAGTTGAACCCCATTAAAAACTTTTGGTATCCCTCTATTCTTTCTCTCTCTCTCTCTCTCTCTCTCTCTCTCTCTTTCTCCTTTTTTTACATTCATTCTATAACTTAGAGTTCAGAACTTGGATTGATTGGATTTTACAGTCAACAATACCTTACTTGACATGGTACATTTCTTGATGAGCTTTAAAACTTTAATAATCTCTTTTAAGGTAGTTTAGAAATTGTTGTATACATCTTAACTATGTTTCATTAAAGTTTATTGATAAGACACCATAACTATGAGTTAGGGAAGAAACCAAGTCTTTCACACATGAAGATTTTGGGATATTTTGATTATGTGAAGTGGATAATCATAGACAAATTGAGATGTAAGAGTGATAAATGTTTATATATGGGATACCCTAAGGAAACAGGGGTTGCTACTTTTATCATCTTGTTAAGTAAAAGGTCTTTGTCTCAACAAATGTTGTCATTTCAGAAAAGGTGTCTATCCTTGAAAAGACTAGTAGAACTTGAATAAGTTTAAGAGTTATAAAATAATATAGATCACATGATTGAGAGCCTGATCAAGTATCCTAAACATTTAAAATAAATAATAAAGCTCAAAGTACACCTGTATTATGGAGATCTAGTAGGGAATGTTGTGAACTTGAAAGATATGACTTTTTCCTCACATAAAAGAGTGACAATGAACCTTCTAGTTATCATAAAGCAATATCAAATATTGATTCCTTGAAATGGCAACGAGTAATGAAATCCAAAATAGATTTAATGTATAAAAACCAAGTATGGGACTTGGTCATTATACTCGAAGCATAAAACCCATTAAATGCGTCTCTAAGAGAAATATAGATACAAATGGCAAAGTACAAACCTGCAAGGCTAAGTTGGTGGCAAAAGGTTATAGGCAAGTGTAAGGTGCCAACTACAAGAAAACCTTTTTGCTAGTTGCCAAGTTGAAGTCTATAAGGATTTTACTTGCAATAACTACATACTATGACCATGAAATTTGGCAAATGGATGTGAAAACAACTTTCCTCAATGGAAACTTGAAGAGGATGTATATATGATACAACCAGAGGGCTTTGTCTATAAGATAGAACGTTACAAGGTATGTAAGCTATAAAGGTCCAGTTCTAGACTAAAGCAAGCTTCATGGAGTTGGAACATCCATTTTGATGAAGTAGCGAAATCATTTGACTTTATCAAGAATATTGATGAACTGTGTATGCCCAAGAAGGTTAATTGGAGTGTAATTGTCTTTCTATTATTGTATGTAAATGACATACTTTTTATAGGAAATGACATTCCCATTTTATAATCTACCAAGGTATAGAAGCCCAAGACTTCTCCATGAAGGATTTGGAGAAGGAAGCTTCATTCTAGGTATGAAGATCTATAGGAATAGCTCTAAAAGGTTGTTTGGCCTTTTCCAATTTACATACATAGACGAAATGCTAAGAGCTTCTTACCCATGTCTCATAGTATTCACTTATCTAGGAAGCAATGTCCTAAGATAGAAGATAAACAGAAACACATGAATGAGATTCCCTATGCATCTACAATAGGATCAATTATGTATGCCATGCTACGTACGCAACCAAATGTCTTATATACACTAAGTGTGACAAGTAGATATAGGGCCAACCTGGGTGAAAAATGCTAAAGTGTAGTCAAAACCATCCTTAAGTACTTGAGAACAACTAAGGATGTCTTCGTAATATATAAAGGAGACCTTGCTTTGAGAATCAAAGGTTTCATAGATTTAAGTTTTGGTTAGATCAGGATGATTACAAATCATAACCAAGATTTGTATTCACTCTTAATGAAAGTCCAGTATGTTGGAAAATTTTCAAGCAAGATAGTACAATAGATTCTACATTTGAAGCTAAGTACATTGTTGTTTTAGAAGCAACAAAGGAAACTGTTTGGATAAAGAAGTTCATCACTGAACTAGAGATGGTTCCTAACATTGTTAATCTAAAAGAAATCTATTATGATAATAATGGAATCATGGCGCAAGCTCAGGAACTAAAGTCTCATCAAAGATCTAAACATGTCATGAGGCATTACCATTTGATTAGAGAGATCATAGAGCACAACAAATAAGAATAGAACAGATTTCCATAGATGATAATGTAGCTGATTCCCTTATTAAGGCTCTATCCTAGCAGAAGCTAGATTATTATTGACAAAGAATTGATATTAGATACCAAGGTGATTAGCTCTAGGTCAAGTGGGAGACTGTTAGTCTAAAGTAGCCCTAGAGACAATTATTGTAATGGCATGATATATTTTTGCCTTTTTATTAATTGTGTATTAAATGTATATTTGTTTGATATATGTAAACTATCTTGCATAAAGTCCTTGAATATATAATTGTGTATAAATAAACTACGATGGAGATTATAATTGTGAGAGAATTTATACATATAATTATAATTTCTAAATATTTCTGGTTATGGAATAATGGAGAAAACATGATATCAATTATTCATTATTAAACCAACATGTGTTATGTCAAATTTATATGAAAGAATGTAGTGTTTTTGTACACAGTTTGATTTAGAGATATCTAGACAAAACATATGGGCATATATTGTGAAATATATGATTGTATTGACCTGCCATGAGAAACCAAATGAAATGTTACCATATGTTAATGGACTTCTCATGTGAAAGGTGATGTAAATGATCCTTAGACTTGAGATTAACGTAGTATCTTATGTATGGAGTCATGTACTTTAATTTTATTTTAGGCTTGCACTCTTAAAAAGTATATATGAATAATTTTAGGTACACCATGAAGTATATGAAAGTAGTGATTGATCATGATGGAATTCATTCTCCTTGGTAACATAGGAAAGACATTCTAAAGATGTTTTAACATTTGTGCTATAATCAAAATCATAAGCCTATGTATTGATTGATACATAAAAGGAGTTTTATGTATGAATAATTGTGATATAGCATATGGTCAAATATACACCCTAGATTGGACCTTTATAGGGTTGACACTTAAACTATATCCCAAGTCTAATTTGAATATCAAGAGATTAAGGGATTGAATTATATACGAACACCTTGTCATGAAAAGTTTTGATTTCCACAAATCTATTTTTGGCATTTGGGTGGCCATGATGCTTTGCTAGAATCCAAACTTAATCTATGAATTTTTTTTGAACAATTTAAGGAAATTGTGTTTAAACTAAAATGAGTTTTAATTTAATTAAGCTTATAAAAGCTTGTCAAAAAATTCATTGCCAAATGCATGGAAACCTAATGGGTCCAGATGATAAAATCTCTTTCATCCAAAGTCAAGGGAAAGATTATAATGTAAAATGTTATGAATTCAAGATTTAAATTGGAGGAACATCTTGAAAATTTAAAATGATTAATTAAGTTTTTTAATGTGATTGTAAATTAATTAAAGATTTAATAATTCTAATAGAGATTAAAATTATTAAATACTAGTAAATTTCCATTCTTGATGTTCAAATGTTGAAAAATATTTATATTAATACTGAAGGAGACATTTAGTAGTAGAATGGTTCCTCACTTAGAAATTATTTTAAATTAATTAAAATAATTAAAGGATGATTACAAAATAGAGTTTATAAGTACAGACTCTTACAAAAGTGTTTGGGCTTGTTGGACACAAAAGAAAAAGCATTAGGTTAGGGTGAATGGACACAAAAGAAAGGGTGCTACATGGCTCCACTATGAGTGGATGACACAAGTAAGGGGCAACCCTAGCTTGTGTGTCACTTACATTGTTTTTTCACTCTTGCTTGTGCTCCAAACTCTCCTATTTAAAGAGGAAAGAATCCAAACTAAAAGTGAAGAGAAAAATAATTCAACTCTAGTACATGTATCATACACTCAACTCTCTCTGTAATCTCACTTCTCATTTCTTTTTTACATTCTAATATTAACCATGCCCTAGTGAATTATGATTCCTTAGGAGCTAGCCCTTTTTAAACTATGCAGTGGATTTTTCTACTCTACATGGTCATCCGAACTTGGTGGAGGCTTTGAATTAAATTGATTCATGTGGATCACTAGTAGTATTGGAGATCAAATCTGAAGAAGTTGCTTGAAGACGATCTGAAGAAGTTGGTCGTATGACTTGTTCATGGAATTACTTGATGATCAAACTTAAATTTGGAAACTGATGATTCCAAGAATAACTCACGAAAAGGTATAATTGAAATTACTACTTTGAGATTTATTTGAATTATACCTTGTTTTTTGAATTAATATGCAAATAACATAATTTAGGATTTGAAAAATTTTTTAATTTTTGTTGTACATACTTGATGCATACAATTGGCATATTTGATGTGTATAAATTCATTTTTCCCAATAGTTAACTAATTTAACTTCATCATCAAATATCATAATCAATTTATTTTGGAAATTAATCATAATTAAATTTAAAATCAATTAATTATTTAAAATTCATGATACTTTCAAAAACTTTGAAATCAAGTAAATAAAATAAAGAAAAGTTTTTAAAATTATTTCTAATCAATTTGCATTGATTATTCAAATTAAGGCATGTTTCCATAGTCACATAAACACAATTTAGTTAAGTTTTATAAAAAAAAATTTATGATTGCAATTAATTTCATAAATTGTATTTGTATGATTAAATCAAAGGGTTGATTCATTATCATCACAATAATTCAAGGGGCTAATCGGTTGTCATCACAACTGATCAATGTGGTCAGAACCACCACGTGTGATGGCCACAAAAATTAACTAGCACACAAACATGGTTGGCTGGTTCTGCCAGCTTGTTAGTTAGCTAACCACCATGTTCAGTTAGCTAGTTGGTGCTAACATGTTGTTTAGCTAGCCAGCTAGTTGGTTCCTCCTTGGTGTAAAGTGCAGATCCAATCTGTATTAATTTTTGAAAAATTTTTGACATAAAAATTTTGTACTTTGAATGAAAAACTTTAATCATATGGAACCAAACTACAACATGCATATAATGTCTATTGTCATTATAACAATCAAATCTTTCATCATAAATTAATAGAAAATAACATAGGCTCTAGTATCACTATTAGGACAAAAAATTGGATTTAAGCATCAAATATGTCGATCATAAGCATCAAGTATTTGTAGTGGAATTTTAATTTTTTTTCCAAACCTATATCATGTTTACAAATTAATTCATAAGTAAAGTAACATTTAAAATAATAGTTTAAATTATACCTTCTCGAAAGCTATTCTCTAAATCTTCAGTCAAATCTGAATTTGATTTTCAAGTAATTCCATGAACTCTCAAACCAGCTCCATGATCAAGTCTCCCAGATTGTCCTCAAGTAACTCCTACATATTTGATCTCCAACACCAATGGTGATCCACATGAACCAATTTGATTTAAAGTTTCCACCAAGTTCACATAATAAGTAGAATAGGAAAATGAAACACTTAGCTTAAGCGGTGCTAGCTCTCCAATCACAAATTCACTAGGGTAGGGTTGGTATTTGAATGCAAAATGAGGATGAAAAGTGATATCACACAAAGAGAGTTAGTGTATAATGCATGTGCTAGGGTTCAATGGATGTGTCTTGAAAAGTTAGCTTCTCTCCTCTTAAAATAAAAAAGATTGGAGCACAAGCAAGAGTGAGGAGCAAGCTAGGGTTTCCCTTTACTTGTGCAATTTACTTATCTAATGGATGAGTGGCTTCCTCCATTAGTCAGCTGCAACTCCAAGGTACTGGCCAGACCTTGCAAGATGAGCAACTTGACCCTCAACAAGAAGCTGAGACTAGTGCAATTTAAGAGGAGTCATTTGCTGAATTAATCCAAGACATTCATGATGAGATGCATGCAGAATTCCCTCCCTAAACAATTAACCATCCTTTAAGACAGCAGCATCTAAATTCTGAATTACATACCATTGATGTGCATAATAATGAGTTTTCTGATTTAGTTGAGTATGATATGCATGT
>JANHAO010010027.1:0-18036 GCA_026873985.1 Saraca asoca
TTTGCTAGAGTCCACTTGTAGCCTTAAGTCCAATTGATTAGTTTGGAGAAACTAATATGACTTCAAATGGTTTAAAGGGCATTATAAACTTTTGCTAATACATCGGGAGCCTATTGGGTCACACACATAACAAAAAATGATGTGGCCAATGATATAATTTATTTCTAGACACATTTGATGTCTAGGGACTAGATTGCAATTCAATGTAATTGCATTGGGGCCAAAGTATAAAGTTTAGGAAACTTTTGGGATGTTTTGGGAATTATGAAATTATTTCATAAAGCTTCCCAAAACGACGCCGTATTGAGCTTCTCCCATTTCCCTTTTTGTGACCATTCAAACACACACACACACACACACACACACACACACACACACACACGGCAAGCAATTTGCCATTCTTCGATTTTGAATCGAAAAAGAAAGGGAAGCTGAAGCTTGAGAAGCTTCTCAGCCATGGTGGCCGAAACCAAAGGGAGGAGGAAGAGAGGCTGAAGAGTTCGGTCCTTTGGCTCCATCCAGTCCCAGTCAAACTCCTTTATAAGCTAGCACTTGAAGAGGAAGCTTTTGAGGCCATGAAAAGGATTTTTCTGGTGTGAAGATCTACAGTCTTCCATTGTGAAAAAGTTAGACTAAAGGTTAGTAAGCTCTATTTTCACTCTAGATTTGATCTAGGATGTTTTGAGACCTCAAACCAGTGGATCCTTGGGATAGTTTGGTTTAGCCAAGGCATGGGTTTTGCTGAAATTTTTTGAAATTTTTGCCTTCTTTGGTTGCATCAAACTCTACACTATGTCCACAGTAGCTTTTTACTAATCTGAAGAAACTTTAATAGAGTTTTGGCACACGGACTTAGCATGTTTTATAGTGATCTCCTCCATTTTAATTATAGAAGTTGGAGAGGTTACAATTGTAATTATATAATTTATATTCCTGTTACATCAAAATAAATGTACAAGACATTCTAGACTACTGCAAAATGGCTTTCGCAGGCTGCTGGCTGACTTCTGAAGTTTGCTTTCTATGGGTGGGTCCTACACACTGCTCCTTTTAGAATGGCCCCATAAACTAAGTTTGAGAGGGTCCTTGCTTTAGGTTTACCCTCAACGAGCCCTTGGTTGGGTGAGATGTAATGTTCGTGAGCTGAGACTATCTGGGGTCACTGTTGGCTTTCAGTCAGTGAGGATGAACTTCGTGAGCTCACCTTTGGCAATGCGAGCTCACATATAGCGAGTTATTGGCTATGTGAGCCGGGATTTGCCCCTTAGCGAGTTGGGGCCTTCACCTTGTCCTGTGCTCATGTAGATGGTGACCTACTGAACTTAGCACTTTTCTCACTTGGACTGATCTATTATTAGGCCATTGTTAGCCCATTTCACAGAGCCAGAAAATGCCTATAACATAAGCCCCCAACTCTTAGCTCGTTTCGTAAGCTGAGAGTTAAACAATTTTACCGACAAAGTGCCTTCCTTCACAGATTTCTGCACAGTCAAAGTCTTTAGTCAGCTTGTCGTTTCATCTGATCCAGGCCATACCTCATGCTATGTGTGCTTCACAGCTATTGGCAAGTCAGCCTCATTTTCTTTCTAGACATTTAATGAAAGTGGTTAAGCATTTTTTGAACTCTTCAGTGAAACCAAGTCGATCTATTTAAAGCATGGGAAGTTCTTCTTCCTTCTTGATTGAGTAAACTGATGGGTGCCTTAGATCGACCCCCCATACTTCTGATGGTGTGCCTTTCTGGTGAAGCGTGTATGATTTGCTGCATAAGAAGCTTTCATGGGCAATCCTTCTTCAAGGATTCAAGGGGATCTTATATAGATCTTAGATTATTTTCTCACGATAATACCATGGGGCTTTGCCTTTCTGGCCACATCCGTTAGCCCTTTCTAAATTTTTAATGCTGGACGGAGAGCTAGAAAGGAGCTCTAAACCAAGGAGGGTGGCTAGAAAAAGATTGAGAAGCAATCATGCCCTTCGACCCTTCTGCTAATGTTGGTTGGAGTTCACCTCCTAGGAGCCAGTCTTCTTCCTAGAATGTAATAGTCGTAGGCTTCTTCTGTTTTGACTTGTATTTTGAATCTTGATGATGTAAATTTATCTTGTTGAATGAGGCTTTTAAATGAATAAAATTTTCTTCATGATTCTTTGCATGTTGTACTATGTTTGAATGTTCTACACATCACGAATGATAATATGAATTTTTGTAAATCACAATAAAATGAGATAGTTGAATAACTAATTGGCCATGCTTTTTAGTAAGCAATGAGCTAGGCATCGAGGTGCCTTAGTTGTCAATGAATAGTTCATAGGTAGGTTGCATGAGAGCTGCACCTAAAAAGAAATCGCATGCAAGCTGCGAACATTTGGTCGCATAAGAGTTATGAATTATTAGGTCACAAACACATAGTACCTGAACAAGTTGGTCATGTAAGCAAGGTGATGTGTATATGCTGCTTGAGGAAGTTGGTTATATGTATGAGTAATAAAAAGGTTGTGTGCACATGGTGCCTAAAAAAGTTGATCATGTAAGCAAGCTGGCATGCATACGGTGCCTGAAGAAGTTGGTCGTATGCATGAGTAGTAAAAAGGCTGCGTGCACATGGTGCCTAAGAAAGTTAGTCATACGCATGAGCTGAAGATCACATACATACGGTGCCTAAGAAAGTTAGTTGTATGTATGATGATGTCACATGCACATGGTGCTTGAGAAAGTTGGTCATGTGCATGGCGAGGTGGCATGTATACGGTGCTTGAGGAAGTTGGTCATATGCATAAACAGTAAAAGGTTGCGTGCACATGGTACCTAAGAAAGTTGGTTATGTGCACGAGCTAAAGATTACATATATATGGTGCTTAAGAAAGTTAGTTGTATGCATGACAAGGTCACATGTACATGGTGCCTGAGAAAGTTAGTCATGTGTATGGTAAGGTAGTGTGCATATGGTGCTTAAGAAAGTTAATCATATACAGGCTAGATCATATTAGGATAGTGCTAAGAAATAGGTCATTCTAATGCCATAGCGATTTAATTCGACATTTAAAAGGATATAGTCACAAGCTGAAACGGGGGAGCTCCCATCTTAGGGGCTAGATTTCAAACTAACATTTTGTTGAGAATTCATTCAAAGGCTATTCATACATGAAAATTTGAGCTATTTCTACATGCATTATTATAAGATTAGAATATAGTTCTCACTTCAGTCGACTACACTTGCTTGGGATTCTGCTGAGGCTGAGAGGGCTGTTGTCCTATGAGTTATAGCACATACTTTTTTAGATGGCCCCTCTTGATCAGATCTTTAATCACATCTCTGAGGGCCTAGCAATCTAAAGTGTTATGCCCGACTTCGTTATGGTAACATAAAATTTGTTTGTATTTCTATTTCCACGAGGAGTTCTCAAGGGATTAGGAGTCCTAAAGTCTTCTCTACCCTTTCCATTATGAAAATCCTATCCGGAGTGTCTGATAGGATGCTATAATGATCATGATGACTTAGAAGCTAAAGCCACTCGACTCTTGCTTTCCTTGCAAGCTAGCTAGTGGGGTTAGTTTTTTTACCTTCATTACTTCGCTTCTTACTTTGCTCAGAGCTACTCACCTTGTCCCTTTGATTCTCTAAACCAAAGGTTTCTTCTCACTTGATTTGCTTGGTAGCTCAATCATAAAATTTGCCTAGATCCACCACTAGGGATTTATATATACTTTTGTACAACTTGCCATCCTTGCAAAGCCCTATCGAGATCGCTATCAAAATGCTTTCATTGGATGGGCTCTCTACATTATCGATCTCACACTTGAATCAAGTGATGTAATCTTTCAACAACTCGTGCTTGTGCTAAAAGATAATAGCTAAATGATAGGGTGGCATGAGTTGCCTTTTCAGTGCCTGTATTGGTTAAGAAATTTTTCCTAACACTTTTCCCAACTACTGATTTTGCAAGCTGAGAGGCTCCTAAATCACGTTCGAGTTGTATCTCCTCATATGGCTAGGAAAATATGACATTTAATCAAGAGGTTACTTATTCGGAGATCCATCTAGATGTTGAACATATCTAGGTGGTTGCGCAAATCGCTATCCCCATTGTATAGTGGGATAAAAGAGATTTTGAGCTTATGAGGGAGGGGCTCCATCTCAATTTCCTTGGAGAAGGGAGTTTGATCCTCCGAGTAACTTCAATCATTTCGAGCTCGAGGGTATGCCTCTAACTGCTTGACCCTCTGAAACAACTCTTCTACTAATGAAATTAATGCCCCAGATCGCTGGCTAGAGGCCTGATGACTCTTTCTTTCTTTGTGATCGCACGAGCGGTGACCTGAAGTGTACTTTTGATTAGCTCAACTCGAACTTATAGCTTGCTACTACTGGTGAACGTTCCTTGGTGTAATGACTTTGGTCTGCTTTTGTAAACCCTAAGCTTGCGCTTATGCTAGCATCTGTAGTGCCTCAGCCATTTTTCTCACTAAAGCTCTTAGCGCTTCTTCACATTGGTGTCATGTTTGCATTCTATCAATTTCAGGGACAGTAATGGCAGGTTGACGGCGAGCCAAGGGGAGCAAACTGTTAGTGGCCTCAACAGTGGAAGAACTTGTCGTATGACCCTTAAGCTGATTATTGACAACATCTGACTTCCTGATGGCTTTTCCCCTAGCCATTACAGCTAAACAAAGAATGAATTAGAATACAAAAAATCAACCAAAACTTAGATGAGTTCCCACAGATGGCACCAAAATGTTGACAGTGGATTTAGCTCAGTTAAAATCCAGCTAATCGGAAAGGTTCTTCTAAGACTCAAATTACTTTTTGGTTGAGCAAGCAAGGATGAAGAGGAAGATCAGAGGAAGAACAGTAGCTAGACATAGAGATTTTTGATGTCGTTCGGCCAAAACTGGGCAGCACTGGTCCCTACGTCTACAGTAGCTTTTTATTAATTTGAAGAAACTTTAATAGAGTTTCAGTACACGGACTTAGCATGCTGAGCTTACAATTGTAATTAGATAATTTGTATTCATGTTACATCAAAATAAATGTATAAGATAACTTAGACTACTACAAAATGGCTTTCGTAGGCTACTGGCTGACTTTTGAAGTTTACTTTCTACGGATGGGTCCTACACACTGCTCATTGTAGAAAGGCCCTATAAACCAAGTCTGAGAGGGTCCCTGCTTTAAGTTTACCTTCAACCAGCCCTCGGTTGGCCAAGGTGTAATGTCCATGAGCTGGGACTATCTGGGGTCGTTGTTGGCCTTCGGTCAGCGAGGACAAACTTTGCAAGCTTACCTTTGGCAATGTGAGCTCGCATATAGTGAGTTATTGGCTATGTGAGCCAAGATTTGCCCCTTAGTGAGCTGGAGCCTTCGCCTCGTCCTGTGCTCGTGCAGATGGTGACCTGCCGAACTTAGCTCTTTTCTCATTTAGACTGATTTATTGCCAAACCTTTGCCAGCCCATTTCGCAGAATTGGAAAATGCTTATAACATTAACGAAACAAACAAACCTCTAATAAACAAATAGATCTGAAATCAATTTTATATTAGTTAAACAAACAAGTCAAATTCCAACTTGCTTGTTTAGTAAATGAGTTGTTTTGGGCTTTGAAATCTTAAATTTTGACAAATTTACTTTGTCTTGTTGGCATTTTAAAAAATGGCCATATTTTCTCCTCAAGAATTGACACTTTTTATGAATTAATTTTGATTTTGTCTATTATTTTATTTATACTTTTAGTCCTTCATAAATAACATTTATATGGATTTGATTCATAAGAATTATTTGGTTTCCATAAAAAGTAGATTTTTGTGAGAAGTTGAGTCTTTTAAGAAATAAATTCTCTTATAAACTTTTTGAAAATATTTAACTTTATTTGGTTAATAGTAAAGAATTGACACTTTCTAGGAAATAATTTCCTATATTTTATTTGATTCAATTATGAATCTATTAGTGTTATCTTTAGTTCCTATTTTTCTAAATTGAGCAAATTTATATTTTGATGACAACAAACAATTTTAGTTGAGCTGAATTGATTTAATTTCAATGGATCGATTATGGATGGTCTTGGACTTTTGGTTAAAAACTTATATTAGACCTTTTTTAGACTAATTCTATAAAAGTATTGAATGATTCGAATTTAGCCCACTTCTTTAAACTACCTTTGGAAGGTTTGCTTCAAGATTTTGCTCAAAAAACTTTTGAAATATTTTCACCAAAAATATTCCAACTTGTTCTTAAATGTTTTATCATATTTATTTAATTTGGAATCATGTTTTTGGATTAGTTTATAAAGTTAAAAATAGTTAAATTGATTTGAAATGGATTTGTAAAAGTTTAATTTTCATTCTCCAGGCTTTGCAATTCAACTCAAGATTTTTTAAATGTTTTTGCAATGACGCTCGTGAGAACAGGACAAGCATTCCTACCTTACAATTTTAGTCAATTTTTTACATTTGTTTTTGCTATTCTAATTTGAATTTTATTAGGACTGACTAAAAGTTTGCAAGAGCTTGTGATTCAAATCAGAATTTGTTATAGTTTTATGCGATTCGAATCGCTACCTTCTAAACTAAAATTTGCAATTCTAATCACATAAAATTCTACACTTACTAAAGGTTTGCAATTTTTTTTAGCAGAATCAAATTTTACACTATGTTATTGTGATCCAAATTGAAGGTTTCAAAATTGAATTTCACGATTCTAATCGTGATTTAGAACTTGAATTCGCAATCATAATCACAATTCTAATTGTCTAGGTAATTTTTTGTAATAATGGTCATTTTTATTGAGTGTCAGGCTCTCTTCCTATAAATATCTATTTCATACATTTTCTCAATAGCAAAAACCCTAATTCTTAAGAGACAAATATTCTCTTTTTACCTGTGCATTTTACCTATGCTTCAATTCTTTATCTAAATTCTATTATATGAGCTAAATTTGATTGATTCCATATCTATTGAGTTTCAATTTGTAAATCCAAATTGTAGAGTTCTTTAAATTTTTGTCATATTCTTCAAATACATCTTAGTTTTCTAGGGTGATCCTTATCTAGAATTAAAAGAGTGGTTGAGCTTTTCGTTTTATTTTTTTGAGTGAATGGCTGATCTTCTCAAAGAGAATTTCGATTGTAATTGAGCAATCATTATAAAGGCTTTTCCTTGTAATTGTCTAAACTTAAAGAAACTAATATTATAGTGAATTCAAGTTTAGTTGAGAGTTTGAAAGTGGATATACAACTTGAAGACTGTTTTTTCAAAGGGGAACCACTATAAATCTTATGTTTAAATATCTCTATTCTTATTCTTCTTATTTTCCAATAATTTATATTGTGTAATTTATTTTTGCTCTTATTGATGCGTGAGAGTTTGTCTTGCTCTATTTTTTACTGCAAAATTTGTTGAGCATTTTGTATTTCATTATTTATCCCTTTGCCCATAAGTTGGTTTACTTGAAAGAAGTAATTTCCATCTATAAACGTGTTCTTTGAAACCTTGCCTATATATAATTAAATGAGTTATTTTGCAAAAGTGTTTCGATTTATTATTTATTATGTGTAAATATCTTTATTAAATTATCTTAAGTTTGTTTGAATTAAAACCATTCCATGACTTTTTAAAATTAAGAAATTTTAAAAAAGAACACTAAAAATTTTGAAAGATTTCAAAATACACAATTCATCATCCCTCTTAAGTGTGAATTGTCTTATCCTACAATTAAGAATTATAATAAAAATGACTAATATGCCCCATAAATATGTAAAAATAATTACTTTATTTTTATTATATGGTTAAGATATTTGGCTTTCACTTGAAAGACTCAACTTCAAGTCTTGACAATAAAATACCCCATTCTTTCAACACAAAGTAGAAAGTTCTCTTCTCTCTCTCTCTCTCTCTCTCTGTTTTTTTTTTTTTTTTTTTTAAGAAACTAGAAACAAGACAGTTTTATTAAAGAAGTGGGTAAAGTTTCATGTATATGGAAGACAATAAAATTTGAGCAAGATTGATTTCAATAATACGTTTGGAAAGAAAATGGATATGTGTATTTTTGTCCCATAAAATTTGTGCGAAAGTAATTCTGTATTTCTGTCCCGTAAAGAACACAAGAACTCAAGAGGGTAAATATTCAACTTCTTACATATTGTGAGAAGTGATACTTCCTGAAAAATATTATTTCTTCTATTATTTTTTTAATTTGTAGTAAACTAAGTAACATGCCCATCAATTTTTTTTTTATAGAAAGTATTAATTTATTTTTAAATAATATAACTTAAAACATAATTCAAGCCTTTATTATAGTAATATTTTAATAGAAACGTTTTAAAATTGAAGTCAAATTTCTAATTTATGTTTTACCAATATCTTCATTTCGGATATCAAAGTGTAAATGACATATTTCAAAATTCAAACTAAAATTATGTGATTAGTGTAAATGACATATTTCAAAATTCAAACTAAAATTATGTGATTAATAAAAAGGTTGTGTGAATGCTTGTGAGCCAAGATGTTAAACATGAATTGATAATATAGGACTATACAACATATCACTTCATTTATAAAAATGAAAAACGAAATCAAGCCAGTTCATTTTAATAAATAGTAGCAAAACAAACTATAATTTCAATAATAAGAAAAGCCTACCGACAACCTTAAACAGAACATAGATCTTATGCATATAAAGTTACAGATTTAAATTTGAATGGAAAATTTACCATATGGATGAACCATCTTCTTACTTCAAATTTGAATAAATCATACAAAAACAACCTTCAATTTCATTCCACCAATTTTTTATACCACTCAGATTCATGACATCTTGAACATCAACTATTTATTGTTAAGAAGATGCATGGAAACCATATTTTCATAAAGTGGTTTTGGCTTTATAATAAACGAGCACACACAACAGATGGATGACATGAACATTGATAATAAGATTCAATCTGTAGATAATATTTTGAAAACAAAAATTAACCATTAATTATAAAGTCACACATAACCAAAGATGAAAAAACATGACGCTAGCTATGCAGGCAAACAAATCAAAGGATAAAAAAAAAAAGTACTAAAATCATATGAATAAATGTCACAATAAGAAAAATAATTTACATTGTACATGTTAAGTAGAGTTGGATAAGAAAATTATAATAGAGCTAATCACCTAAATATATTATTTTTCAAATTGTTATAGCTTAAAAGGACACATATGACCTTAAATAAATAAATATTAAATTTTAATTAGTTGAAAAAATACACTAAAAAAACACCATTTAACGACGGAAAATTCTATCTTCGAAACAGGAAAATCCATTGTCAAATAATTTATAGATGGACTTTATGATTGAAAGGTGGTTGATCTTAAATAGTGCATTGATAAATCAATTAGTGATGGAAAATGCAGTTTCATCACTAAATTTGTCAGTAAATTTGTCCCTTATGATGACTTATTTAAACAAAAAAAAAGGTGAACATTTTGTTAATAAATTAAAAAAATTCATTTTAGTGATAGAATTCTCGTCACTAACTCTTGTTTTTTGTCAATTTGCCAACAAAATTTTCCATTGCTAAATTAGCCTATCACTATTTCCTGTGCCAAATTGGAAAAATCTAAAAAAATATTGGCATCTGTTTGCATAATTTCGTCGTTAATATGGGAAAATTGGGTCATAATTTTGACCGTTGTTATAACAAACCATTATAGAAATATGCAAAACACCCTGCATTGAAACATGTAACAATAACACTAAAAATAACACCCATACTAGAAAAATAATTAATCTATTATATATCCAAATTGGAAATAAAATGTAACTATTCATACTAATTTTTTTTTAAAAAAATTGTTAATATCCTATAACCTAAGCAATGAAGCTTAGCTTGAGATACATAACTCAGTTTCCTCATTATCCCAGTCATCTTGCTAACTTTTCCTCTAAGGGTGGTCAACGGTTGATGTGGCCCATATGGAGGTAAGGGTGGTTTGGATGGATTGTCAACAAGAGGTTGAGACATTTTGATTCTAAAACATCGTCTTAAAGTAGCGATCATTATACTCAATCGTGACTTGCTGAGTAAAAATCAGAGCCTGTGTCTTCACAAGCTCTACCTTTTGGCCTTAGATGATATGTTCCAACTTTTCTGTCTAAAGTTGTGGAAATGAGGAGGAAGCCATCTCACCTGAAGACTTTTCTTGAGCCTTCACAAACTCCACTTTTAAGTCTTTGAATCCATTTCATAAATGTGACTCTTCTTGTTTTCACCTATGGTGGTCTCCATCCATGTGGTGGTCTTGTCTAGTGGTGTGCCACCCTCAGCACCTCTAGTTGAGGTTGAAACTTGAGCATAATGCTCTTCCATTGTCCTTTCATCATTGTCTAAAAGTTAACCACAAAAGTTAAACACACAATTGTACCTACATATAGAAGAATAAACAAAATAAGATTTGACACTTATATAAATCTTTTGCAATCTAACGTCCACAAACTCGTGTGTGCCTTCTTGAAGTGAATCTTCAAGTAGACCTCATCTTTAGTAGGCATGTGGCCTAGAGTTACTGCCTGCATTTACATAAAATAAAAAATCAACATATATTATTGAACTTGCAATTAGAAATAACATACAATAGAAAACCAAATTGCATTATTTACTATCTTTCTTTTATGTTCAGACATAGAGATCAAACCTCCCACATATAAAGAGCCGCTAGTAGCAAATGCTCTATTTTTGTTCAACTCTTGTTTCTTTTAGGAATTTTAATTCTCCCACTTTCTACTAAAAATTGGTGAAGATGTAATCAGACATTTGTTCAAGATTTTTTTTTATCTGACCTTTGTGAGTTTGATCTATCATGTGCCTGTAGTTGGCCTTGGTCTCATGTGTAATTCTTCTTGATAATATATTAGAGCTCAAGCTTTCACTTGTACATGATTTGCAATCATGATATTAATTTAAAATAAATGCTAATAATATAAACTTTAAAAACTCAAGTATTTAAATGAAATAACTTTATACTTAGTAACCAATCATATAACCATGAATTCTTTTAAGTTATTGGAATAGCTTATATATGTAAGGATTGACTCTTCATTACGGTCTTGAACTACCTCTATTATATTCCTCATTGGATTGTGGATAGACCTGACAATCAACCTATAATTTCATATATAAAAGTTAATGTAATAGCAAGTCTTAAAATCTAAAAAAAAATCATTAAATATATAAAATATACTTACGAATCAGCCACGCATCCAAAATATACTCTCGTAATAGGATGATGGTGGCACACTCAACGTCAGCTTCTCCTTGACTGAGAAGACTGGTAACCGATTAGGATCAAGGGAAATGACCAGCTATGCGAGGAATGCAGTTCTCACTCCATAAAATTTGGCCTTCTTCACGTCTTGAGCAGCTAGTTTTTCGACTAAGAGTTGGTTTGCACCAAGCGTCTTGCTCTGAACTTTCATCAAGCATCAATGACTCCGGCCACCATGCAGACTCCGTCAGACGATCCTCAGTGAACGGTGCCGAGTCAGATGAGTGTTTCTCATCCTTGTTGGGATTGTAATTTTGTGGCTGGCCAGTGTAGAAGTGAAATTGATTCATATTTTGAAACTGCGTAGTTTGGGGTTGTTGATGGCAGGCTGCTTTTATTTTAGGTCCAGGGAGAAAGATTATAAGAATTGGTTGTATGTGGGTGTTTCTATCCCTTTAGAACTGCAATTTCATGAGGTCGGGAGTGACACCGTACAATAAACCCAAATGTTCAGTGAAACTCTTCGATTGGAAAAGTTGATCGGCAAAGCTAGATGGAGCCAAGCAGTGACTGCAAAACACAACAAAGTTAGTCGCATGTAATGAAAGTGGTCTGTCAAGTATATTCATATGATCAAGTTAGTATTCTAGCAAAGTTTGAGTAGTGTAATGAATATGATCTGAAAGAGGAATACCTGCTTTGAAGGTGCCAACTAGCATTCTCTTGGATAAATTGAGTAGTGTAGTGAATATGATCTTCAGTATATTAGTAACACTTGTGGGAATCTTGTGAAGTGGTTGCTACTGTCACAATATCTTTTGTCATATATCGATTAAACAGGTAATTCACGAAGTTCTCAATTAGTCTAAGTTCCATGCCATGGTCTATTGACTAGACATGGTTCATCAACCGGCCTGGGCTAAGTTGTGCCGAAGCCAATTCCTTATGTAGCTCTGGTTGAAATCGACAAGAGATTATATGCTATTTTAAGTTGTGTCATTAAAAAACTTAAACTTCGATCTTAAGGCTTAAAAATAATAACTGGGAGGTTGGGTAATTTGATTAATTGAATTATATGTTGTGTTCATTGAATTGGGGGTTCAGGTTTGTAATAGGCTGATCCATTCTTTTGGATGCTTAATTTTGGCCTTGATTCAATTACTTTATCTTCACAGAATATTGATGTGTTGAGATATGGTTGGAGTCATTGTGTTTTTTCTGGTTTGGATTCTTCTGTGATTAATTTCCTTTGGAAAGAACTCGGACTGATAGAGCTTGGGTATACAGCCAGCATGTTTGAATGATAACTCTTAAAATTCTACCAGTGAATGTGCCAAATAAACGCATTAGACTTACTGATTTATTTGATATTTCTACTGCCTGTACTTAAGTTAAGTTGCTACTCTGTCTTGGTTGTTTTCTTTGGGTTCTAGGTCCCCTGTTTTAAAGCTGTGTTGGTTGTGTGGCAGCCGCTAAGCTAACCCGATGCTCACACAAAGTGACATAACCATCCTACCAAGACTATGGTAAATGGGCTGAGACTACAACAAAAAGATCTGAGGACATATATAATATATAAAATTTTAAGTTGGCTTTCTAAAAACATAAACTAAGGAAACTGTGTAATTAATTATACCATTGCTAATTGAAGAATTTACCTGTGCTAAATGGAGAATTACATGTGCTATTAAGGATGAGTTATATTGCCAAACTTACCTTTGCTTTCGGAGAATATTGGCCCAAATTTATATTAGCCCTTGCTGATGGAGTTTGAGCTTGCCGGTTGGCCAAGCAGCTGTTCACAACCTCACCCCATTCCTGAAGATGTGGTAAGGTTCTGGTATTTCGGGCCTAGTTATTAGGCTATAGATTTTTCACTAATATTTTATATACTTATGCTTGCTGTTAGTTATTGGAAGACTGTTTGATTTAACTGAGATGCGTGGCCATACTATGCAAAGCAGCAAGGTTCTGTTGGAAGTAGTCTGTGAAAGATTTTACCTAGATATGTATTCTTAAAACATGTGTGTGCTAAGTAAGTGTATACACCTGGTTGCATGGAAATTTCTGCTTTGATAGCAATAGTGTGAAGAATAATTACAATCAAATGTATGGATATGATGTTGTGGGTTCACCTATCTGCTATAATATTGCAAGATATTCATTTTGATTATGTTACTATTGTTTGGTGATAAACTTTGGTTGATGGAAACTATTAGCCTGTCATAGTGAGCATTCTGTAATTGTGATATGGTGTAATCGAGTCCTTAGAGGAGTCGAAAATAATTTATAAGTGGTTCTGTTGTTTCATGTTTTTAAAGCACCAGCATGGCAAATGTGTGCTTATATGTTAAGAATGCATGAAGACTTTCTGTCGTTGTTTTCCAAGAATGGAAAAGAAATGTACATGTGTTGTGGTGGAAAAGGGAAAAGAGA
This sequence comes from Saraca asoca, assembly GCA_026873985.1. Lineage (NCBI taxonomy): Eukaryota > Viridiplantae > Streptophyta > Magnoliopsida > Fabales > Fabaceae > Saraca > Saraca asoca. Next base: position 13,680 of record JANHAO010010027.1, read on the forward strand.
AATATTAATACCCAAAATTGTGGAGGGACAAATAAAACTAGACCGGAGGAATAAAAATGAGGAGGGATGGATAAGGTTGGCTTGAAGTAATGAGAAGAAATATTGTAAACTATTGTTTTTCTTTACAAGCTTAAAGTTTATTTTGTTTAGTCTATGTTTGATGAATCTCCTTGAATATCTTAGGAGTTGTTTTTTTATCTGGATATCTGAAATGAATGATTTGCAATACTTATTTGGGAAATGTGTTCTTACTATTTATTACTTCTGATGTGGTGCTTAACAAACTTTGAAGTTACAATCTGCCTGTATGGGTTACACTTATGGAGTCAAAGACTCAACCTTGATTAATCTTTTTACAGACTTTATTCCAGGTGTCAGTAAACTTCCCAAGATGCTGAATATTGAAGATTTTGGATAGCTGTAATAGAAGGTTTGTAGGAATAGAAAAATGTAATTGCTGATTATTAGGAAATGTTAGCTAATTCAAGCTTTTGTGTAGAATTTTTATAATATATCAGTATTGAAAGAATTATTAGTACTTTTTCTATGTGTAGTAATATTATACTTGGAAGATCAAAAGAAAAAAAATTATAGCTAAAATTTTTAAGTGTGTTTGTATACAAGTTGCAGAATCTCTAAAGTAAGCCATGGACAATAGGGAGGATATCACATGGATGGATAACTCGAATGGTGGGCTGAGTAGCCTTAGGAGTAAACTGTGTATCCTGTGGGTGAGGCCACTGAATCGACTGTTGAATAGATTACGCAATGCTCGAGAATTGCTTGGGTGATGTCCATGGTTGTGGTTATGGCTATTGTGACAGCAACAACAGTGTTTGTGAAGATGGCGTGGCTTTCTAAATGGCCAAAGACGAAGGAGTAGTGGCCCTACTATGACCTTGAGTCCTGCAACTATCCCTAGAATCATTATCTCTATCCTACATCCTAAAGACATTCTAAACCAAGTATTGTTAAAATCATAAACTCAAATTCATTTCAATTTCAAATTCATTTGATTCCAATTCAATTTTATTAACATTCCAATCATACTCAAATTTAAATTATATTCAAATTCATTTCATTACAATCAATTAATATTCTAATTGTACTTAGTTCAAATTATATCCAAATTTATTCATTTCATTACAATTTTAAATCACAAAATTCCCACCTTAATAATTCAAATCCCGAACAATAAAATAGGAGATTTCAAATTGCAAACTAACTTGCCTCTTCGTTTTGCAGGCGGCAATGGCTGGGGGCAGTCCAAGTAACCCAACGGACAAGCTTTAGAGTGGAGTGAGAGAGGAAAGGAAAAATATGTAATCATTAAAGTGATGGGGGTTTGGTTGTGAACTGGTTATGATTTCGGCACAATGACAGAAATTTCAATCACTAAACATAATAAGTAAAGCTGTCATCGCTAATTCTGCTAGTAATTTGAATTTTAAAAGCCCGATTTGCAAAGCCATCGTAATTCCGTCACTAACTTTATAAAACTGTCAACAAAGTTAGCAATGAAAATGTTGTATAGCATCAATAATTCCATTTCTAAATATTAAATATTTTTTTGATATAATTTATCTAATTAGTTTATGATTTATTGACACGATGAATCCGTTTCTATATGTCCATCACCAATTCTCTCATGTTAAATAATAAAATTCTTATAGTAAAAGAATAAAGAAAATGAAAATTTTACGATATGAAATTGGATAAATAGAGTACAAATAATTTTTGAAGCATCGACACTTTATTTAATAGTCGTGTCCATGTGTCTGTATCATTTCTGATACTGATATTTATTGATATCGAGAAGATACGTCCTGGGACTGTGTCTGTAATTTTAAAAAGTCAGGTCACGCATTTCTTATTTTGACATGCGTGTTAAGTTCAAATATTTATTATTTATTATTATTATTATTATTTATACTTAAATTATTTTATGTTATAAAACTTTTAAATTATCTTAAATATTCATTTTAAATACTTATTTTTATATAAAAAATAATAATTATATTATATATTTATAAATAAAAATAATATTTTTTAATATTTATAAATATATCCTTATATTTTTATTATTTTTACATTTCCTCGTATTCACATATGAATGTTTATGCTATATAACAGATAATGAACAAATAAATAAATAAATGCTAGTCTCGCCATTAAATTCTAACAGACGAGCTGACGTTGCCGAGTGACCACTATATTCACATGGTGCCGAAAGAGATGACATGCGTCACACACCAACCGTGAAACTGAGCCGTTTCAAGTTTCAAAACAAGATTTTCTAGGCTGTAACCTGGGAAATCATTTTTAATTCCCTTACTTGCCATTAACTATGGCTTTTGATTTTTATTATTTTTCTACTTGCTTTCCTTTCTTTAAACTAAGCAATTGTTTTCTTAAATTCCTCACTTACCATTGAATTAAATGTGCCACTCAACAGTTTTTAGTTGATCCCTTTGACTAATGTCCTATTCTATTTAATAGAATTGAATTGCTATGTCAATAAAAATAGATTTTTTTTAATATCTATAGTAAGAACTATTTAATAAAAGTTGAAAGTAATTTTTTTTATTTTTTATTTTCATTTTCTGCTAAGCTTTTGGCAGTTAATTGGACCGCTTGCTCTGGTTCAGTTTGATTAGCAATTTTCTTCCCCAAGAGATGGAATTGGGAATTCAGTCAGCAACGTGATCACTGTAAAACTGTGGATATTACTTCCTCTGCATTTCCAATCCAACCTTCTCTTTCAACTGAATCGCTAGCACACACAGAAGAATTGGCTGGTAAATACGAAATCTCATTGGCAACAATGCAAGAATTTGTGCATTCCCTGCTGACATTGAGGTATCATTACCATTCCCTGCTACTACGTAGTTTCCTTACTCTAAGTTCCCAGAATTCTGGTCTCAGATCTCTCGGGCCAGAACCAAACTCACCAATGCCTGAGACCCTTTGAGCTAATTGGCTTCGCAATTCTTGTTCATGTCTGGACTCTTGTTTGTTGTTTCATCCAGAATTTGATCGGTGGAAACCTTATCAACAATTTTTCCTTTCTGGCTGATTCTAGTTTGTTGATAAACATTCTATTTTGTGAGATAATATGGATTTGTGCATGTTGGGTGATTGTCAAGTTTGGATTTTAATAACTTTTGTTATCACGGGTTGCGTCTCAGATTTTATTGTTTGTACTGTATGACGTGCCAGCTGAACCTTTCGTCTATTCGATTTTGCATTTAGTTGTTGTCTTTGAAGAACTGAAGTTAATTTGCGCCAATTATATTGCATGCTTTCCGGTTTTTTCTGTTCTCTGCTATTAATTGAAGATAGGTGATAGTTGGATTTCGAATTAATGTCAAGGCCATTTTTGTAGAATGATAAGACATGTACACCTTTGTTTGTTGTTCAAAATTGGTGAGGCACAACAAGTCCGGGGCCTGAATACAGATACTTTTTGATTTTTATTTGATGATTTAGAATTCATCGGAAAGAGATAAGGAAAACTTCTTGAATATAATCAAAAAAGGGATTAATAGAAGTTTTAGTTTTTATAATTTCATTAAATTTATAATTTAATTCTTATAATTTTATTTTAAAATTTAAAATTATTTATAATTAAATTTTTATTGTCAACTCATTAAATTTAAATAATAAAGTCTTTTATAATTATTAAATTATATAGTGATATTTTATTTTTATTAACTTACTATCTTTACTTTATCAAAATTTATTTATTATCTTTTAACTATTATATAAAAAAATTATCTTTATTATTTTTTTTAGAAATAAATAAATCTTTTTACTAATAGGGAATAAAAATGTTGAATTTTTTTCTCTAAAATCATTGATAGAAAATGACAAAGGATTTAAAAAAAGGAATCCCAATTAGATTCTAAATTATTACATTACTTAGATTTAATACAAATTGATAGTAGGGATTTAATTATAAATTATTTTAAATTTTAAGATGGAAACAAATTTAATAAAATTATAAGGATTAAAACTATTATAATGCATTAATAAATTTAAAACAGATATATAATGTCCTTATTTATAAACATGATAAAACTTACTGTTCAAATATCTTTTTAAAACACTCTTAACCCATTTATTGTTAAAAATATTAATTTTGTATTTTCCATATGTCTGAGTGTCTTTTAGGATTCTATTAAGGTTCATTGTATGTTAGAATTTTAAACATCATCTTCTAGAAGGTATAGGAAGTCTAAAGGTTATGATCACATATGAAAAGTCAAAAAGTCTGTTCATGTTTCTAGGTGAATAATGCATGTATCTAATTAATTAGTGTATTAAGATGTTCACATTGTAATAGGAGTCCAAGGGT